>JADKLZ010060921.1:0-12026 GCA_021533235.1 Biomphalaria straminea | reverse complement strand
GGGGGGGGGGCTACGCACATGGGTGGTTGGCTGCTTGGTTGATATGTTGGTTGTGGTTGTGGTAGGTTGACTACATTGATATTTTTATGATTGGTTATGGTTGTATAGATATCTGGTTCTTGTTGGTTGGCTGTATGGGTGGGTGGTTGGCTGATATATTGGTTGTGGTTGTTTGGATTGATTAATTGTTGGTGATGTTTGGGTGTTTGTGGTTGGTTTGTATGTTGGTTAGCTAGACGGATAGTTTTTTTTTAAATGGTTGGCTGGTTAGCTGTGGTTGGATGGTTGGTAGATTGTTTGTTTGTTTTGTTAGATGATTGGTTGGCTGGTTAGCTGTGGTTGGTTGATTGGTTGGTGTGTATCGCTTTGATAGTGTCAGTACCGGTATCCTAGCACTTGAGATGAACTCCGATTGGGAACAGACCAATTGTGCTCTGGCAAGAAACTGGGTCATCTGGCGTAATGCCTCATAGCCCCCCTCCCCCCTACAGATCGCACTCTAATAGCATCATACACCCAATAAGTTCAACGTCCAGAGAGAAGGAGCGAAGCAGCATGTAGCAGAGAGCTTGTCCAAGTCAGTGCTATCTTCCAGGTAGACTAGCACCCTATACTCAAATCTAGCGGTGTGCTTCGTTACCGACCCTTTTGTACTGTGGCCTAGCGCGAATAGTAATTTCAGCCAATCAGCATTCAGAAAGTTTGACGACGTATTCATTTTTTCTCCAATAGACTACTGTACATATACATCGAGTGGCCGTGTGAAAATCAATGTTGCAATGTACAATTTAAAAAAAACGCGTATGTATTTTTTTCATTAGAAAGTTGTTTCTGCGTAAGTCAATGGACTACTGTAGCTCATATCGTGCACTTTGTTCTTATACCAAAGACTAAAGAAAGTATTTGTTTCCTAGTAAGTTGTTTGGTACGATAGCACAGGTTTTCTGCCTTGCCTCATCGTTGCGCCAGAATGGAAACGGTCGTAGAAGTGGAGGACTTGGCCAAATTGGTAGCGAAACAAGGCTCCCGCAGGAGTGCCTAAAGGGGTGCAAGAGCACCTCCGTTGCATTGAGCGGGGATGTAAAAAAGCTCCCGCAGCGATCTGTCAACATCCAGGCGCCGTTACACAAATGGCATGTCACGCACAGTGAGCCATGTAAAGTATGAGAAAACAACAGTGGTGCGGCCTTCCTGCATCGCCTCATACTCTAGTCCGCGAGTCCGGAGTGCCCGTGTCCATTGAGAGTGAACGCATAAGCAAACTTTAAGTTTAACCCCGAATCTCACACCCTGACAGAGTGGCGGGAAGGAGGAACTCGCCGCTCAATTCAGGCTGGTGAAAGGAAGCTTTTGTTCGCTTTTGCTGGCCTTAGTGTTCCAAATGCAACGCACAACACTACTAGACAATTTAAATTGGCTCGATGGCTACTGGAAGCTAATTATTAAACGAAAGCTGCTGCGACTGGAAACATCTTGATAATAAACTTCAGCAGCACAAAGTTTCTGTCAATCACGTTCTAATGTTTGTAAAATGTTTTAAAAGTTTCGAATGCTGTTTCAGAGTTGACGATAATCTACTTACTAGCCCAAACAAGTCCAGCGGGCATTACGCACAACCATGCAGCCATCCATTTTATAAGTATGTATCCACGTAGTCGGATTACGCTATGCGAATGTCTAATGGTAACGCAATGGATAAATTGATACTAGAACAAATTAGAAAAGGAAAATCGCATTAGCGCGCAGTTTTAGCAAGAATTCTAGCTATAGTTCAGTACCTTGCCAGAAAAGAAAAAAAGCGCATTTCGTGGGACAACAGTCAATTTTTGATTGAGATACTTGACAGATTTGACTCTACATGTAATGATGCAAGAACATCTTCGGCGACGCCGAGGCTCACAACCAGTACCTCTGATATAGGATTCAAAACGAGCTTATACACCTGATGGCATATTTTCCGTCATCCGTGACTGCATGCTTGATGTCAGACACACACAAAAAAAAAAAAAAAACAAGATGTCTTGTACATAGCTTTTGTTGACGTATGAAATCTAGAAGTTCAGGCTGAGAACACTTCAATTTTATGTAGTTTAAAGGCCAATAGTACAGTACTTACGTAAGGTACCGGTAGTATTTTAGTAACAAAAATCAGCGTTAGAGGCGGACGAACCCATTAGCGTGACGTACGGCTCAGGGTGTCGCATATTAGGCCTACATTTGCCCAGAGCCCCGCACACTGCTAAGGCCGCCTCTGCAGCTAATAGTACTAATACTATAATATTGCCAAGCAGCCAACACGTAACACTAACTGTACAAATACTTCACAGTATATAGCCTACCAGTACCACCGTATCAATTGTACCACTGTATCAAACTACACGACTGGCCTATTGGCTTCGTTTCAGACTTACACTATAGGTTCCACTGTTCAAGACTTACGTCAGACTGTTGTGTCGGTCTTGATCTCTGATCATCAAGATGTCGCCTCATACTGTGACATTCGTGACTCCATATCGAAGATGCCGCTCATACTCGCGAGGTATCTTGACTATACTCTGCAACTAACCGTCGTAATGCGCTGTACAGAACCGCACAGAACTGAACCAAGCCAAGCCGTGTAGTGAACAGTCTTCTTTTACAAGGTCCCCGCTGGTCTCTCAGAAATGACGGTGATACACACGTCTAGCGCTGGCCTGGGCGATCTTGTCGGTTCACTACACACCCATATCGCACCACCACCAAAGTTTTAACACTACGATATATGAAGTGCTTACTGCAAAATGACGAGGAAATATTGATACATTCCAAATATTTGATCTGCACTTTTGTGTCTCGTCACCTGTGTGAATACAGTGACCTGGTCTGTCGGGCTTAAGCCTGCCCTAAAGCAGGCCTGCTCTGGCACCAGGAAACCGGCACTTTGAAAACACCAAACAAGTCGCTCGTTTAACATCGGTTTGACAATTTTGCCTTTTGTAGAGTTTAGTTTTCCTCGTTCTTTCTTCTTCCTCATTCTCATGGAGAACAGGATAATTGAATATGGCAGCGGGTAAGGTTTTAACCAGGGAACAACAATAAATATGAACATGTAAAACACACGACCGGGCAGCCATCCTGCTATAGATTGGTGCAATATGAACACTACATAGATGTATATGGACTTTCAGAAATTGTCGGCATAGACCATAATCGATGAAACGAAATACTCTCACTGGAAATACCATTCAGTGGAAATTTAAGAAGGCCACTAGGTGTTTGGAGTGTTGTGTGTTGAAACACTTTCCAAAAAATCTTTTGTTGATGAGTTCTATATAGTACTGCAGCAACTTTAGCACAAGCTATACAACACAACACATTTTGCCTAGAACGCACATAGCATAATAAGTATTGCTGGCTGCTTGTGCTAAAGTAGGAAATATAGGCTAAATAATGAACTTTACATTCTGTATTAATACATCAAGACAACTTCATAAAGCAAACGACAGTGACACACACATAAAACATTCATGGATGAGACATTTGTTAACATGCATGACTAGATTGACACATGAAATACGTGGACTTCTTCTTTTATTTTTAAAGTAACGTATGTTCAAGATTAGGCTATAGAGTAAATTAAAAAGTATTATTATTGGTTAACTTTATGTTCATTCTACAATTTCTTCAATTCTTTCAACGTTATTGTTTATTTTTCTGGATTCAATCAAATCTATATATTTCGTACATTGACTGCCATTCTATAGGCATATCTTATATTATTCACTCCAAGCATAGATTTTCTTGATTAATTTGATTGCTGTAATTTAATAGTTTATATTTAATTTTTTTAAAATAATACGGGAGGTGAAAAAAAAACGAAATAAAACATAAATGGTCATTGTTTAGATTGGTCATTATATTCATAGGCCTAACTAATAAATCTGGAAATAGATATAGATCTAAAACGATACCTCTGCATATGAAAAATTTAATTAGCCCTAAAAATATATACCTTGCTAGAACTAAAACAATTACTCTGCATATGAAAAATTTAGCCCTAAAAATATTTTTTTTTAAACCGCATAAAAATCGTTTTCTTTTAAAATAATATATAGAACTAGATCTAGCTACATTTGTAAACAAAATAATTATTTTTAGTTGGCAGCTTTTGAAATAATCTCCCTTATTTTCGGGCCAAAAATCTAGCTAAGTTGTTGATCTAGTCTTGACGACAAAAGAATGTCGTGAGACCGACCCGGACCGCTAATCTACAGGATTACCCAATGATTTACAATATACATAATTTAGATTTAGTCTACTTTTATTTTATACACATATTATACAAGTCATAATACTAATCTATCTAAGTATTAGATCTAGATCTAGTTCACTAGTTGTAGTGGGAGTATGAGTAGATCTATAAATAATGTAGTTAGATCTAGTCTAATAGATGACTGAAGTCAAGTCAAGTTAGATATTCTTTTAGAAACTTCTTAGACTTAGACGTCTAGATCTATCTATAATATAATCTAGTCTTAGATTTAATATATTTACTATATCTAGATTAGATCTGATAGTAGATCTAGTTCTAGTACAATCTAAATCTATATTCTAGATCTAGATAGTCTAGTACTAGATCTATAATTTTATTTTTTTGACTTGGCACTTGCTTGGCCTTGGCTAAGTCGTAGATCTAAGTGAGGGCCTGTCATTCGAATGACAATAATAATCTAGATTAAATTGAAATCTTGAAAACAATTTAAAAAAATATATTTACCTTAGAATAATTCTCTTGATTGGTAAAGAAGATGAAGAAATCTAGCTCAATTGATAAGAAAAATGTAAAAACAGCTTAAAAATATGTATGAACTGAGCCTTCAGATAATTCAAGATGGCGGACAAAAGTAAACACGTTGGGGTGCATTGTGGTCCTTGGTAGACCCGATCAATGTATCATTTACTAAAAATAGCTAGCCTATTTTATTGTGACCAATGAAATTAGAGACTTTACGAATCAGTGACGTATTTCAAATTTATTTTCTGGTTCAGTGTGGTACAAAAATAAATATAAAAGTAGGTCAACAAGATAGGCAATGGGTTGGTAGACATATGACGCGACAGTTTCTGCGTACTAGGCTGATCCGCCATTTTGTCTGTAAGATTACATTGGTTACCTTACTCTGACTATTGACGAGTTAGATCTAGAACTAATACAATCGGGTTTAAGTTTCCAAAACATAATCTCTAAATTTCTAGTGCATTAAAACAAAATGTCTAGCTACTGTTGAATAAAAGGGTGCTCAGATACTTCAGTAAACAAAAAAGGAATGAGATTTTTAGTTTACAAGGCTTTAAGTCTAAGACGTCTAAGTTCTAACTCTAGTCTAGTAAACTAGGCCTAGGCTAGCGTTGAAGAGATTACTTCCAAAAGACTTCGCAATCAACAGAAAAGAATTTAATCTAAAATATGTTGAAGGGAAATCTTGGCTTTAAGTTTGGGGAAATCATTTTAAAAAAGTAAAATCTAATCTAGATTATTGTCAATCTAGATCTAGAGTCTAGAGCTTGAGTCTATCACGACAATCACGTCTATCATACATTACACTACACTATGTTGACTATGACATGAGTATGATTATGATACGAGTATTAGTAATATGTGTGTAGATCTGGCAGCCTATGTATATTATGTAGAATTTATATCGACTCAAGCTCTAGACTAGAACCATGATGCATGTATATTGTATAGATTTGTATTAATTATTAGATCTAGCTCTAGATTAATGATACTGATAGGCCTACACTATCGTACAGCTGTAAGTCTAGATCTACACTGTGGAGACTCCTCCTGCATATAAATCTAAAAATCTAAATCTAACAACTTATATTTGTTCTACATGTTACTTTATAGTTGTTTTTTTTTTAAATTACTATTTAGATCAGTAGATCTACTAAATGTAGCCCTAGTAGATTTACCTATAAATCTACTTTTGACCTTAGCCATAGTGAAAGTGATACACTATCACTATTGTTGGAACTTGGAGCATAGTGATATGAAATCTAGTCATTTTACTACTAGAATATAGTATATCTAGCGTTCCAGACTAACATAGGCAGACATAGGTTTCACCAGTCATAGGAGGAAGCACAAAAGCCCAGTGCAACACCCTCAGCCATGATGGACAAACTATTTATATAGTATTATCTAGTTAACATAAGATCTATCTACTATTATTCAGATATAATTAAATCCACTAAATGGTATTTTAAAGTGTTTTACATTTTGGAAGTTCCTCCCTAGTCCAAACCTTCCGCAGGAAAACAGGGGATGTGAATGGGTGTCTGTCTGCGATAACAGACAGACATCTTGATTTGAATTAATAACTGAGGTACTTTATATATCAATTTTTTAGTACAATATATAGATCTAGTTCTTGACATCCATTGTCATGCAAACAGTTACATGGAACAAGATTTTGATCTAGAAATATAATGGTTTATTTGAATAAACAAATTAACCTTTAAGACCTTACAACCTATAAGTCAGATGAAGTAAAGGTCACCTGTTTCTTTGGACCACGGTTAATGAGGATGTCTTGGCCAGCACAATAACCAACTGCCTTACTTTTCCACAACTAATGACAGATACCAATTAAACCTGGGTGGACTCAGAGGTATCCTAAAGATCACGAAATTGAAAATAACAATCTTCCCCAAGATATGAAACTGGGACTCTAGTGGAACCTCTTTTGAATGAATAGATTTACAATTTTCATATTAATAGATAAGATAATCTGGGACTCTAGTGGAACCTCTTTTGAATGAATAGAAATAGATCTACAATTTTCATATTAATAGATAAGATAATAATAATTAAAATACAAACAATTTTTTAATTCATCTTTTATTTCCACAAATAAATAAATGCATTACCAGTATATGATTTGAATAAATAAATAAATATAATAAATTGTTTTGTTTGTTTTGTAAAATGTTTTGCATGTTTCGGATGTTCCTTCAGAGTTGAAGATAGTTACTTCCTAGTCCAAACCTCCCGCAGGACGACGGGGGATGGGAGCGGGCAGGGTTTGAACCCGGGACCATCGATAAATCGAAACGACAGTCCGGCGTGCAAACCGCTCGACCTAGCAGCATTAAAGCACAGGCACAAACCTATTCTTCCAACAACACAGTAAAATATCTGACTGGAATATCACCTCAAGGTGTTGTCTCATTAATTCCTTTGAATTTTTATTTTTAGAAGTGAGTGTGTTAGTCTGTAATTAGTGTAAGTTAAGCCAAGAACTTTCACTGTCTTTCAGATTCAGTAGAACGATCTTTCTTTCTCTATCAATCATAATCATATCTATGATGACTATGTCAAGTATGTCTCTGCCTCAGTGTAACTCTAACTATGACGACTATGACGACTACGTCATAGATCTAGATCTAATAATCTAATTATCTGGATAACACATAAGGAGGGCAGCAAATCGTTTTCTTTATTACACTGGCTTGCTTTCAAAGTGTAAGGATCAATATTAGGCTACTTATTTCTGAAAATATCTTTCAATGCTCGACTCATCAATGGTAAATGACTAAAAAGCCTTTGTTTATAGTGCATAGATACCAGATTTTTACAGACAATATGTCTGCCGTGCTCTAATCACGTGACTATGTCTACCAACCCATTTACAGACGTTTAGAATGGTACCAAACATGGCGTGATAGACGAATTAAAGAAAGTTGTTGTTAAGGACCAAAAATGCACTATTTTATCCTAAGAGGGAGAAATTTTAGATTATTTACATCTCACACACATCACAAAAACTCATTTTCTACAATAATAATGTCATTTTAAACTAAATTTGTTTAACAGAATGTGTTAAGAAGAGGTTAAACTAGCTAAATAAACTGTTTTTGAAAAATCGATTTTTTTTTCTAAAAATGGTAATTTTGACTACCATTCCCCCCTTAACGGAAAAAGGTTTTTTGTTGGTAAATCTTTTTTTTTTTTTTATTTAAACCTGCAAATGTAGAACTGAGGTTTTTGTTATAATGTCCAAAGAATTAAAAAAAAAATGTTACAAACCATAATAAGACTTAATAGTAATTACAGTTTTGCATCAAGGAATAGAGGTATCCGGACTTTTTGATGACAGGTTAACTTATAATACAAGAACTAAATCCTAGTAGCGATAAGTTATAGAAATGTGAGGTCAATGCTGTTAGCGATGACCGATAAAAATGAGATAATGTGGTCAATGCAACTAGCGATAAGATTAGCATTTAATACAAGCAAATGCTTTTATCGATGACTCATGACAATGAAATAAAAAAGATTATTTTTACCCGCAATGACAAAAGGAGTTTTAAATCTTGGAATCTCCTCTAAGTCAACCTAGCTATGATGGGTACCAGTAATTAGTTGAATAAAAGTAAAGGCGGTTAATCGTTGTGCTAACCACATTGCATCCTCGTAAACTGTGCGCCACAGAAACAAATGACCTTTACATTATCTGCCCTCTAGGTCTCAAGGTCTGGAAGGGGACGTAATGACAAATTTGTTTGAGAAATAAGAGAATTGTTCCACTAGAGATAACAGTATAAGAGATTTTAAAAGGTAATGTAAAAACCGTTATCACTTTTAGGCATGTAATGAGAGAGAAATGCTATAAACGATGGCAAATTAAAGTAAGATATATATGGCTATGTTCCTTGTTATGAAACAACGTTAGGTGCAAAACTTTACAGCAGATTAGTCATCTCACAAGTTGTTTATTTTAATCTACATTAGAAAAAAAACTTTTTTGTTGGTAAATATAAGGTCTGTTTCTAATTTAAATATTAAAACCCTAAAAATGTATAACATAACTTTACATACAATGTCCAAATAATAATAAAATCAATATGCTAAAGATACCCAAAAGTAGGCCTAATTACAGTTTTGCAACAAGGAAAAGAGGTATCCGGACTTTTTTATCACGAAAGCTTTAAGGAACAAGAGTCACTGTGAGCTAACTTTATGACACAGACTGACGCTCGTGTTTCGGGTTATAGTAAATAAATTAATATTCAAGGGAAAAAATGTTTCTTAGTTTTTTTTCATAAAATTATTTGAACTGTTTAAATTAAAATTTTTATATAATTTTTGTTTCTATGAAAATTTTTAAGCACCATTATAATAACAGAAAATAAAAAAATATATAGATTTAGTTTCATCACTTATTTTTGTAGGAATTCGTGAGTTAAATTATGTCTAGAAAGAGGACGTTGTTCTCTTGAAATACTGTAATTAATGCTCGGCTATTTTGCACACTAATTGAAATACTTTAAACAAATAGTACAATTAAACATAAACATTATTTTAATCTTAAGAATATATTTTTACTTAAATATAGGCAAATTATTATTTTTCGAATAAGTAAATCATTGATTAAAAATCGTTTTCTTCATTCTACCCACCGAATGAATTTGAGACTAAACTATTAATCATTGACATCGTCCAACCTCCAAGAAAGCATATTATAAGAGAAATGCTTTAAATAGGCCCGCTTACTTAAACAAAAATTGTATTATTCAAAACAATATAGTACATTATCTAGGCTATTATTTAAATGTAGGCCTACAGTTTAAGTATGGCTTGTTATTTATATGCGTTTATATAAACACAAATAAAATTGTAATTGTTGCAAATTGCTAGCCATAACCGATACATAAGATAAATGTGGTTTTTGTTGCTTGCGGTGTCCGATATAAATAAGATAAATGTGGTAAGCGTTGCTAGCGATGACCTACAAAAATAAGATTAAATGTGGTCAATGTAACTAGCGATAAGAAATTAGCGTTTAATAAAAGAAGTAGCCTAAATGCTACTAGCGACGACTCATGGCAATGAGATAAAATAGATTTTTTTTACTAGCAATGACAAAAGGAGTTTTAAATCTTGGAATATCCTCTAGTCCACATTGCTATGATGGGTACCGGACATTAGTTTGGAATCTCCTCTAAGTCCACCTAGCTATGACGGGTAACAGACATTAGTTTGGAATCTCAACTTAGCCCACCTAGCTATGACGGGTAACAGACATTAGTTTGGAATCTCACCTAAGCCCACCTAGCTATGACGGGTAACAGACATTAGTTTGGAATCTTCTCTAAGTCCACCTAGCTATGATGGGTAATAGACATTAGTTTGGAATCTTCTCTAAGCCCACCTAGCTATGACGGGTAATAAACATTAGATTGGAATCTCATTTAAGCCCACCTAGCTATGATGGGTACCAGTAATTAGTTGAGTAAAAGCCAAGGCGGTTAATCGTTGTGCTAACCGCATCGCGTCCTCGTAAACTGTGTGCCACAGAAACAAATGACCTTTACATCATTGGCTCTATATGTCTCAAGGTTTGAAAGGGGAAGTAATGACAAATTAGTTTGAGATATATATATACGAGAATTGGAAGCGCGCTGGCTAAGCGGTTAAGTGCTTGGCTTCTGAGCCGGGGTCCCGGGTTCGAATCCTGGTGAAGGCTGGGATTTTTATTCTCCTGTTCTTTGGGCACCTCTGAGTCCACCCAGCTCTAATGGGTCCTGACATTAGTTGGGGAAAAGTAAAGGCGGTTGGTCGTTGTGCTGGCCACATGACACCCTCGTTAACCGTAGGCCACAGAATCAGATGACCTTTACATCACCTGCCCTATAGAATAGACCACAAGGTCTGAAAGGGGAACTTTACTTTTTTTAGCGATGACAGTATACTAGATTTTGAAAGTTAATGTTAATACCGTTATCACTTTTAGGCATGTAATGAGAGAGAAATGCTAAAAGCGAGGGCAGATTAAATTAAGATATAGATGGCAATGCTACTTGCAATGAAACAACGTTTTGGTGCAAACTTTGCAGTAGAATAGTCATCTAACAAGTTGTTTTATTTTAATCTAAATCTGAAAAAGACTTTTTTGTTGGCAAACCTGTTTCTAATTTAAATATTAAAAACCTAAAAATGTATAACGTAACTTTACATACAATGTCCGAATGATAATAAAATCAAAATGCCAAATGCAATGAAAGAGTAGGCCTAATTACAGTTTTGCAACAAGGAAAACAGGTAGCCGGACTTTTTGATCACGTAAGCTTAAGGAACAAGAGGCACTGTGAGCTAACTTTGTGACACTGACTGACGCTTCTATTTCGGGTTATAGTATCTAAATTAATATTCAAGGAAATTTTTTTTTTCTTAGTTTGTTTTTAAATAAAATTATTTGAACTGTTTATAAAGATGTTTATTGTTTATATGAATAATTTTAAGCACCATTATAATAACATAAAATAAAAAAATATATAGATGTAGTTTTAGCATATATTTTGTAAAGAGATAGAGAGAAAATTATGTCTAGAAAGAGGACATTGTTCTCTTGAAATATTGTAATATTGATCGGCTATACTAGTATATTATTATAAATACTTTAAACAAATGGAACAGTTAAACCTATACATTTTTTTTATCCTAAGAAGATATTTTTACTTAAATATAAGCTATTATTATTTTTCAAATAAATAAATCATTGATTAAAAATTGTTTTTTTTTCATTCTACCCAAGGAATGCATTAAAGACTAAACTATTAAATATATTATTAAATTATTGACATCGCCCAACCTCCAAGAAAGCATATTATAAGAGAAATGCTTTAAATAGGCTTGCTTACTGAAACAAAAATTGTATCAATAAAAACAATGTAGTACATTATCTAGGCTATTATTTAAATGTACAATGTAAGTATGGCTTGTTATTTATATGCGTTTATCTAAACACAAATAATATAATTGTTGCAAGTTGATAGCCATTACCGATAAAATAAGATAAAAGCGGTCTTTGTTGCTTCCGATGTCCGATATAAATTAGATAAATGTGGTAAACGTTGCTAGTGATGACCGACAGAAATAAGATAAAATGTGGTCAATGTAACTAGCGATAAGAAACTAGCGAGTAATACAAGAAGTAAATGCTACTAGCGACGACTCATGGCAATGAGATAAAATAGATTTT
>JADKLZ010060918.1:0-21924 GCA_021533235.1 Biomphalaria straminea | reverse complement strand
AACATTTCCAGGAGCTGCTAAACAGACCTTCACCTGTAAACCCACCAAAAATACCCCCAGCTACAAGAGACTTACCTATCAAGTGCAGTGCACCCAACAAGGAAGAAATTCGCAGAGCAATCAAACAATCGAAGAATAGCAAATCTGCAGGACCTGACAGCATCCCAGTTGAAGCACTAAAGGCAGACATTGAAACAAGTGTGAAGTTACTCTACCCTCTCTTCTGCAAGATATGGGAAAATGAAGAAGTGCCACCAGAATGGAAGGAGGGCTACCTCATCAAACTCCCAAAGAAAGGCGATCTTAGTTCCTGCTCCAACTATCGAGGGATAACGCTACTGTCCGTTCCAGGAAAAGTGTTTAATCGCATCCTGTTAAACCGAATGAAAGATGCTGTAGACCCACATCTTCGTGACCAACAAGCCGGCTTTCGAAAGGAGAGATCATGCACAGATCAGATAGCAACACTGCGCATAATTTTGTAACAGTCTATGGAATGGAACTCCCCTCTCTACGTCAGTTTTATAGATTATGAAAAGGCATTTGACAGTGTGGACAGACAGACCCTCTGGAGACTGTTAAGACACTATGGAGTGCCTGAAAAAATTACTAACATCATCAAGAAGTCATATGAAGGGATGACTTGCAGAGTAGTGCATGGCAGACAACTGACAGAGGCATTTGAAATCCAAACAGGAGTGAGACAAGGCTGTTTACTCTCTCCCTTCTTATTCCTACTAGCCATAGATTGGGTCATGAAGACAGTAGGGACCCAAAACCGATTTTTTAAAATGGTCACGCAGCTTATTTTTTAACTTATTTGGATAGAGCTCGTGATTCTAAGACCGAGGATACCAAATTTATGTCTATAGCTTAAATATTAAGAAAGTTACAAATTTTTAAAAACGCGTTTTTTTGGATATTTTTTTTGGCCTTCCAAACCCGTGTTTTTGGAGGACATTTTAATAGAAACTATAATGCCCTCAGAGATGAAACTTAGGAAAAACATTCATGTGCACACATAGAACACGCTCAATTTTTTTCAAGCTTGTCAAAAAATTATTTGAGTTTATTTACTTGTGCCGAATGTTGCATTTTATCATTTTTGGCATTTTTCAAAAAGGGAGGTAAAAAACACAAAAAATGTGCATTTTTAAAATTTTGTAACAAAAAAGCTATAATTGCTACATGAATGTAATATATGTCAAAATGCCGGGAATGTATAGATCTACAAGAATAAACTACTTTAAATAATATTTTATTTCAATATTTTGCTGTACTTATACAATAATATGCAATGGTTTACTAAAACTCTAAAATAAGCTAAACTTTAATGAGCTAAAAATATGACACCAGTATAGCAATAAGAACAAATTGCAGATCATAATTTAGATAATTCTCTCTTCTTCCATAATAATATTGAAAAACATATATTTATTTATAGGGACCTGTGTAAGTGTATTGCCAACCAATGATGGTAAAAAAAGACATACAGTCCATACATTTACTTAGATTTCTTGACATAATAATCTATAAAGCCATTCAGCTGAATGCTATTCTATTATTTCTTATTGAATCTTTTAACTATATAAGCTGATTTGATAAACTGAAAATCAGAACTCAATTTGTTTGCAGAAAAATTTTTAAACAAGGCTTTTTTATATCTGCAATGTAATGACCAGTAAATTCTTTTCAGTAAAGCTCAACTACTCTTAACACATAATTTTTGGCATATTCACTGTCTAAACAAAGAATTCTACATGAAAATATAGGATATAAACTGTAATTCCCCAGGCTACTGAATTTTACCATAGAAACACATATATTTGTCATTATTTTCATTATCTTTTTGTAGCAAATTTACACTGATTAGGTTGCATGAACTAGAAATATAGTTTCAAGCTTGAACTTTTTTTTCCTAAAATTCACACATTTTTAACTAAAATTAACTCCTTTAAAGTATATTTTAAATTTCATACATTTAATATAAAATATTAATACATCCCAGTGCTAATGTGCTGTTATTACAATCACAGCCATCAAACTGTGAGAAGTTTGCCTATCAGAAAAAGAGAAACATTAGTATTTATAATACTTGCATCAGAGCAAGTATCTCAATGACATGTTGATCAAAATAGAAAGATTCATTTTAGTTAGCTACTTTCCATATGTTCTTCTCAATTTAAGATTTCATTATGATTTTAACTTTCAACACATCCAGCTTAGTCACTTTTTTCTTCAACATGATCAACCTTATAGACTTTTATGTAGCCTAAATCTTTTAGATGTCAAAGTTTCACTTTTTTCTTTAAAAAAATATTTAAGTTTTTTAAAATAGTTTATGCAGCTATAACTACACTTGCTGAAAAATAATATAATAATTAGGTCCTAGTTTATCATTGTTTTATTGGAAAATACTGTCTTGTAAAGCATCAATAATTAGTATAAATAGTTAGATGTCTTAAAAATATGTTCATATAAAACCTACTGATCTTAAGTTCATTACAGCATCATAATCCATTTTTTAATTTAATAATAATTAAAATGAATTAATATAAATTAATTTTTGGTGTTTTTTTGTGTAGATATTTAGTTAATTGAAGTCTACAAACAGGCTTATATAGTGATATTGAGAATTTTGAACTGTGATCAGTAGTCTAAATATAATACCTATTGACTTAGGGCTACTTCATTAATAATAAAAGAAGATCTAGAGACTATAAAACATAAACACATAGATATCTTTCTAGATATTAAAAATTATTTTCTTGGATCTGTCTGAGCTATCAAATTAAAATAAAATACTAATATAGCCTAGAGGTTTTATTCTTGAAATGGGAATTATTATTATTTTTTTAAATGCAGTTAGTGACTAATCAGAGTCTTTATCTATTATATTAGACCTAGGAAAACAATGGGAAGACAATATAAAAGAATGTTCAGATCTGTCATTAAAAGAGATTCTATGGAAAAGGACGTAGAGGAGTGGACAAAGACGTACAGTCATATATTGTGCGGTGCCCCTACGGTTCGTCAGACTAAGGGATAGTTCACAGTGAAGTAGTGTACCGTATGATGAGCTAATAAAATCATCGAAAAGATATTTCAAATCTAAAAATTACATCTAGATCTATTTAGACAATTAGACTTAGATCTTGATATATATTTATCATATGTATTATAATGCACAGGGCCGGTCTTAGGCCACTGCAACCTATGCGGCCGCAGTGGGCCTCGCACTATCATAGGCCCCGCGCGAGGCGAATTTTATGTGAAAATTATTTAATGAAACAATTTTAACTTATTATTAAATGGTTCGTGGAATTCTCCTGTAATTATAAAATATAAGAAAAAGTCATGAATATCTCAAGAAATTATTAATTTCTTTTGAAAACTGATACAAAATCTGCATAAAACAGACAAAATTGTCATTTCATTCAATATGGAAAACGCGTATTCTACTCGCGATTAAAAAAAATACGGCGTTGTCAGATTTCATTGAATAAAAATGTAATAGTAAGCCAAATTTTAACAAAATTTAAATCTAAATCTATCTCGACCTTTTAGAAAAAAAGCGATATTTTGCTAGGCGATAGTAAATGTAAAAGGCAGTTCTGTTTACCGGCTTTTAGTTCGAAAACTACTGTCTACTGTAAATAGCTCGTAAAGCTAATTTGACAGTGATTTTGTAATTAGTAAAGTATAATTAAAAGGCAAAGACGAACTTATTTTCTAATACCAAATCTTTATTTTCACTTATGCTCATCACAACCCAAATTAGGCCCCGCGCAATACTTTTTGAATAGGGCCCCGCAACCTGTAGGACCGGCCCTGATAATGCAGATCTAAATAGCCTGTCATATAAGCTATTATGCCTAAGATGGTTTCTTTTTAAAGAAGCTATTTGATTTTAAGTTTTAACGAATAACGTGAAGGACCCTAGCTTGTTCCAGATGTTTAGACCAAGATTAGATCTAGACTCTAGACCAAGATCTAGATCTAGGACTAGCCTCTAGATCTATATCTAGATCTATACATGGATAAGTCAAAACTCTCGTAGTCGTACTCTAGGTCTAGATCTAATTTGTAGTCCCTAGGTCTAGAACTCGAGAAATAGGTCTAAATCTAGATTAAGACTTTATCTTTGTGTACTGATGTCAATAGATTTAATTTAGTCTTATATTTTATCTATTTTGTATATATAATATAGATCTAGATCTAGTTAAAAGACCAGATCTACTCTATATTAGAATAGCTTCATTCGATGCCACAATTTGTTGATATTAGCAACGAATAAGGCCAATATGTGATGCGTTTCTATACATTTATTCATTTATTACAATTATAATTATTTATTAAATATCTTGAACCATTACTTTTTTATGAACTGTAAATCTTCCTCTTTAATTTGTATCAATCACTTTTACAAAATACGTTTTTAAAAAAAATAGGTTTACTTTCGAAGACATGACCCCTTAGAAACACAAAATACTTACAGATTTGTTACACATTAACCTTTCATTAACGTTGGAATATAAATTATTTTTTAATATTCGGAATAAAAGAAGGTGAAAAAACAATAAATCTCTAATGGTTAACATCTTATTGACCCATCTCAGACATTTTTCTCACAAATTATACGATGTAGATTTAATAAAAATAATTTTTCTATAACGACTCGTGTACGTGTTGCTAAGGAGCATATTTGCACATTATAGCAGACTACGCACACAAGCGAAATCGCTATTTTATGCGTCTTGTTCGGTTTAAAATGGGGAGCATGTCAACGCTTGTTTTTTAAATAAAATGTACACACTCTTAAAGAAAAATAGACGGGCTTTTCAATGGTGACATTAACTAAACGATTACATGTCATAATCGTAAAGAAATTACATTTTGTTTTTTATTTTTTAAATTTCTTTATATAAAAACAATGTTAATCAATTAGATATTGGTACCATTGTAAAGCTCGTTCATTTTTCTATAAAATACATATGTTCAAAAAAAATATTCATTTGTTGACATACTCCCCATTTTACGAAAAAACAAACAAGGTATAAAACGATCACAGCCGCTAGCACGATTATTCGGCACGGTGATGTTACGCGTAAAGGATTATCACCCTTATTTTTTAACCTACAGGAAAATGTTCTATAGCCTATATTATTAAAGGGCTTAAAATAACCTTTCAAACGGTACCATTTTTACTGCAATCGGATGTTTATACCTTAAGATATGGCAGGGTGAAAAATGCCTAAAACAAAAAAAATGTTACGCAATTTCTTGAAAAGTGCGATTTTTGCTTCGGTTTTGGGTCCCTAAAGACAGCAACAGACCAGAAGCGAAACGGTATACAGTGGACACTGTGGAAACAGTTAGATGATCTCGACTTTGCAAATGACTTAGCTCTTCTTTCTCACACACAGCAGCAGATGCAGGAAAAGATAAATATTGTTGCAGACAATTCCGCTAGAATGGGTCTTACCATAAACAGAGGAAAGAGCAAGGTGTTCAAAATAAAGGCATCAAACACTACACCCATTATAGTCCAAGGTGAGGCGCTGGAAGAGGTGGAAAGCTTCACCTATCTAGGCAGCATTATAGATCACCATGGCGGAACAGATGCAGATGTCAAAACCCGCATTGGTAAAGCTCGAGCAGCCTTCCATCAGCTGAAGAACACCTGGGGATCTAGGGAATTAAGCACCACCACCAAGATAAGGCTATTTAACACCATTGTTAAGCCGATACAACTTTATGGAGCAGAGACCTGGAGAACCACCGTCACCACCATCAAAAAAATCCAGGTATTCATCAACACCTGCCTGAGGAAGATTCTTATGATCCGCTGGCCAGACAAGATCTCGAATGAGGAACTGTGGCAAAGAACAAAACAGCAGCCCATTGAAATAGATATCCTTCAGAGACGCTGTAGATGGATAGGTCACACCCTGCGCAAGCCGGCATACAACATAACAAGGCAAGCCCTAACCTGGAACCCCCAAGGAAAGAGGAATAGAGGACGGCCCAGGAACACATGGCGCCGCGATCTGGAAACAGAAGCCAAGCAGATGGGCAAGACATGGGGACAGTTGGAGAGAATCGCCCAGAACCGAGATGCCTGGAGAAAGCTGGTTGGTGGCCTATGCCCCAGCAGGGACCACAGGCTGAGATGAGATAAGATAACCAAACTTGACACCGCAAAACCAGTTTCGCTTAGGGCCCCACAATGGTTAAGTCCGATCTTGCTATTTAGTGACGGGTGAATATACATAGTAGATTACTTGTTCTCTTTCTATGACTTTTTGGTCACAATGTTTAAGTCCGGTGATGCTATTTAGTGCTTGTGAATTGTTTGTTTGCAAAATGTTTAACATGTTTCGGATGTTTCTTCAGAGTTATTTACTTCTTAGTCCAATATGGTGTTGGGGGGGATTGATGCCACCTCCACCCTTCGCTGCCACCAAATCGGACAACATACTCGAGGGGAGGGGGTCGAAATAAAACAAAAAGTTGAAATATAAGTGGGGGGTCGGCAAAATAGAGTGAGGGAGCGATCGCTTTGCAAACGGTTTGCTTTTAGAAAGCTAAAAGTAGCCGTTGCACCTAAACTTTTCAAGCCGCATTTAATAGTGAAATAATATTTTTCGTATCTCTTCTAGTTTTGGCGCCGTGAGTGTGACAGACGGACATTTTGAACAAACCTAATATCGGCTTTTTCCCTTACGGGGGCCGCTAAAAATCTAGATTAGATCAAAATCTTGTAAGTATTTCTCAGGGCGCCAAAACTAGAAGAGATACAAAAAATATTATTTCACCATTAAATGCGGCTTGAAAAGTTTAGGTGCAACGGCTATTTTTAGTTTTCTAAAAGCAAACCGTTTAATTTATATAATTAATTATGCGAGAGATTTTTTAATAACAAAACACCAAATTCTAAAACAATTACTTAAATGTAAGGGAGGAAATGTTACAATAAGAAATGCTCTCCAATCATGGATATTACGCACATTTTTTAAAATGAACTTTTAGCAGCGACTTTCGTGTACTAGCGTAAAGCCCGGCCATGACATGATTCTAAACTAACTTCTTAAACTTTTTTTTTAAATCAGATTTTTAAAAAAAATGTGTTTAGTGCCCCCATTAGAATGAAAGAAGCATATTTTTGTGCGTCTTTTCTGTTAGTTGGTCTGTCCGTCACGGTTAGTTAAAAAAAAACAAAAAAACTAAAGGCTTTTGAAAATATGATTTAACCTTTACTGTTTCTTCAGAAATATTGCGATAGTTTAAGTATCTATAATAAAACGTTCCGGATGTTTATGTCTAGATCTACATTGAAATGTTATAATAAACCAAAACTAATCTTCTATTTTTAAATTTAATATTGCATTCATTCTATTGATTATCTGGACTTTTTTTTTATTTTACGTAAATTTTATCTAAATTACATCCAAATTATTAATAATAATTATTCATAAGATATATATTAAGAGTGCTAAATCAGAAGTTTAGTTTATGTAGATCTACATCTCTACAGATCAATGCTGAAAGATTATTTAAAATCGCTCGTGTGACATATTGTATATATCAGGCTATTAGTTTTTAACCAGTTTGTTATTAAGTTAAGAACAATGCCTTGTCGTGCGGTTAGCGTGCGGAACTGATTATCTCGACGCTAACGGGTTATGTGTCTGTTTGTTTTACATGTTTCGAATGTTTCCTCAGAGTTAAAGATAGTTTACTTCCTAGTTAAAACCTTCCTCAGGAGGGGATGGGAGCATGCAGGAATTGAGCCAGGGACCAAGGATTAATCCTAACTACAGTCTAGTGCGCAAACATCAAGATAAGGCAGGTTTATACCCTGCTCGCCATCCTCCGTCGTTCAGCGAGAAGTTAATTATTTTCAATTTAGAAGGAACATCCGAAACATCTTGCGAATAAGCGGATCTGACAGGGATCCGACTCCGACGGGGGCCGCCTCTGAGTTTGTGTATCACACAAACTCTCTTTGTAATCTTGTTTACACTAGATCTATTATTTTTACTAGATCTAGATTTTTCACACTAGATCTAGAGTCTTTAAACTAGATTTAAATTTTTATTTCAATTGAAATCATTGTAGACTTTAGATATAGAATTTCTATGTCTAGTTTAGAATGATATAGATTAGATCAAGATCTCTAATTTAATTTGTAGAATTCAAGTGTACGTCAGCAACATCTGTCCGATGTCCCTGCACATTCACCAACAAAACTTTTGGGGGAGGGGGTGTGATGACAAATACAGCCCTCCCCACTCTAGACTTCTGAATGTGTTGTGTATGAACTACTTATTAATATTTAAACCCATATGTTTATTATGTCACTCTTGACACTAATTTCAAATTAAATCATTATTAATACCATATGAAATGAAAGCTGGTTTTACCAGGTGGTCGAGGCGAAGTGTTATAATAGTTCACGGGCAAGTTCTTGGGATCACGTCGACTGGAGTTTGAGTAGACGTTAGTGACGAATTGCATCAATTCAAGCAACTTTAGGTAAGCTAATCACGACCTATTTTAGTCTTTGCAATGCTTGGAGAAAAAATATCAATTTCAATTTTAGGAAGATCAGTAAATGTTTTTCTTTTGCTTTGCATTTACGAGATCTATTTTTTAAATTAATATTTTATATTTTATTTAATTACTTTCCTGGTTGTTTTGATTACTTGTTTTATTTATACGGATAATGCAAAAAGAAATCTTCCGTGGACCCAGTTTGAGAAACACTTCTCTGGAACAGATAGTTAATAAAACAATATTGAGGAAGCGAGTAGTATTGTGTCTGCAAACCTTATTGCTGCTGGATACTTACTGGGAAGAATAGAGAACTCTAGATAACTTTACATAATCTCGGCATCGTCATGTTAAAGGTCAAGGGTTAATGATGATTTGCATGTTAATTGAGAGAAGGGACGACAACAAGTGTAAGGAGTAGGGAAGGGGGAATGAGGGGGGAGGCGTTACTGTACTTAATGTGATGATCAAAGCTGGATTAACATTGATTAAATCCACTGACTGATTAAAAGCTGACATGAAAATAATAATTATTATTAAGCATAATTTGGTAAGAGATTTCAACAACGAAGCATGCTTTAATAGTCAACAAAATAAATTCATTATTTGTCACTTCCCGCTTAAAATCTCTCAAACGCTTATCACAAATTTAGAATCAATGAAAAACTCATAATCAGCTTGTTTGTGAAGTAAACAAAAATAATGTGTTGCTTAGATGTCTTAAGTAATAACAACAATATAACTACAAAGTTTTTTTTAATGACTAAAACTAGATAACAACGAAAATAAATTATAATATTTATTTACTTGAGTTCTGACTGACGGAACTAACATTGTTTCTCTCTCTTTGGATGGATGTAGAAAAAATAGTCCGTACCATGAGACAAGAAGAACTAAGTTACCTTACCTGTTACCTATCCCTTAGTCCGGTGGACCGTTGGGACACCAAGCCAAACTTGAAGACCATCTTTCTCCATTCCTCTCTCTCCTTTGCCCTGTTTAAAATCTTATTCAATGTTAGGCCTGTCCATTCTTTGATGTTTTCTTCCCACCGCTTTCTCTGTCTGCCTCTTTTTCCTGGTACTATTCCTTGGAGGAAGGTCTTTGCGAGTCCCGAAGATCTTGTTACATGGCCATACATTTTAAGCTTTCGTTTCTTCACAGTAGTTAGAAGGTCATCATGAGGCCCGATCGCTGCAGTAACCCTGTCTCTAATCTCTTGATTTGTGATGCGGTCTTTAAATGTGATGCCTACGATCCTTCTTTAGCATCTCATTTCCATTGCTAGGATCCTCCTCTCTAGCTCTGCAGTCAGCGTAAAAGACTCACAAGCATATAGAAATGTGGCCATGACCAGGGAGCGCATCACTCTGATTTTGGTGCCGAGGGCTAAGCCTTTGTCTTTCCATATTAACTTAAGTTTATAAAGGACTGCTGTGGATTTTGCTATTAGGACCATTAGTTCGGGCTTTGTTCCCTCATCCGAGACAATAGCTCCGAGGAACTAAGTATCTTTCACATATAAAACAGCGGTTAATGCTCCCCTAAGCATTTTTATTTCTTTGCAGTTCTGTTTAAAACAATTTTATAAAAAGTCTACTGATCTTTAATAGAATAAAAAAAAATCCTTTTTTTCACCTTTCATTGCAATTTATTCCTTTTTTTTATATAACCATGTAATTTTGGAAATATAAGTTTTTAAGAGTGTCTTCTATAACCTTTAACTCTTTCTTTCCGTAATTATTTACCACATTCTGATGGAATCAACGTTGGTATCGTCAGTTAGGTTAGAAAGAGTTAAAGTTTAATGTTATTAACGCACACACCCGAAAGGGGAAAAGACTCAATAAGTTTTGTGTGGCCTGTCTGTCCGCCAGTTCTGTTTAGAGCTCTTAAACTAGAAGAGAAAATGAAAAATCGACATTATATTTTAGATCATTCAAAGCTCTGATGCAACGGCTAAATCTTTTCTTTTCTGAAAGCAAAAAATCTAATATTTAAATAGCTTATGCAAGCAGTTTTTTTTAAATAAAAATATACCACTTTTACAACAATTAACTATTAAATACTCAAACACCTTAGGCTCTTTATCAGGGGCGGCACCAGAGCCATACTTTTACACATTTATGCAAACGGTTGTAGATTTTTTATCAAAAAAGTTTCATTTTCTATTTTTATTTCCGGATCGTTGGGCGCCTCTTAGTCCACCCAGCTCTAATGTGTACCTGACATTAGTTTGGGAAAAGTAAAGGCGGTTGGTCGTTGTGATGGCTACATGACACTCTCGTTAACCTTAGGCCACAGAATCAGATGACCATAAGGTCTGAAAGGGGAACTATGCATTAAGAGTTAGACAATTTTTTTTTTAAAGTATGAATAAGAAGTCAATTTATATCATTCAAAGTTCTAATGCAAAGGGCTCTTTTTTTCTTTTCTAGAAGCTAACCATCTCATTTTTTAAAATTCTATATGCACGCCTAGATTCTAGACAGAAATCCAGATACTATATCGAGCTCTAGATTGAAAGAAAAAGGCACATCCCTACTTCCATATGCTAGGACAAATTTGTACAAAAGCTCATTCTTCCCTATTAGAGCATGGAATTGATTGTCTGAGCTAGCCAGGAAAACTAGTGACTTGGTAGAATTTAAGTCATCAGTTTATATGCATGATTGAATGCATGACGCGTAAGACGTAATTATCTTATGGAAGTAACGTCTGTGTTGTATAAGATAAGATACGATAAATCTAGATTCAGATCTCCTTTAGATCAAGATTTTAGATCCAGATTCAGATCTAATTTAGGTCTAGAACAGGTCTGGAAAACTAAGTGTAGCCAGGGTCGGACTGGCTAAAAAAAAAACCGGCTCGTAAAATTTGGTCATGGCGGCGGCCCACTTCATCATTGTATTGAATTAGTTGTAACTGAAGTATTTCTAAGTTGCTTCTGGATACTTGGTGCTTGGGTATAGTTTGTATCAATGAAATTATTATGTGCGAATTCGACAGCGACCATCACAAGAACAAATACTCACAGGCAACGACCAAGTTGACTTCGAGATAAACTTCAACATAATATTTATTTACAAGATGGGCCATGGTCTAGCTGTAGAGAAAAGATGTCTAATCCCCTTGAGAGTCTAGCGGTAACTGAATTCCTTTTCGTCAAACTTAACCTCTAACCCTACAGTCTGTGTCGTCATAAAATTTGCGTTCAATGTCGGTACTAAAGAGTGCGCAATTCTAAAATAAACTAAACTAGCTATCTAACAATATATTAAAAAAATATATTGTTAGATAGCAATTATAATAAAATTTTTAGGTTCAAAAACACTACTTTAAGTTTAAGTTGTAAGAATGCTTTTATTAATTACATGTTTAAATTCGTAATTATGCAAAACAAGGTTAAATAACTCCTAGTTTTAACAACCTTATTATTATTATAGCTTTTATATAGCGCAACTTTCATGCTTACAGCATGCTCAGAGCGCTTTGATCCAATCTCATTTGTGGACCAGTGGGGTGGAGGGGGTATCTAGGAGTTGGATTCCCGTGCTGCCTTTGGGCGCTCAGTAAACACAACTCTGCCCGAGTCGGGTGTCGAACCTCGAGACCCCTTCTAGGTAGCCAAGCAAGCCAAGCTCAAGCCGCACTTAGCCTCTCGACCACGCTTCCCACTTAACTTAACATAAGAAACACTAGAGTCTAAAATTTGAATACACTACTAAATAGTATAACAGCTTTGTCAGCGTTTTACTAGTCGATGCTAAAACACCAATGATTTCATTGTTATTGATTCTTGGAAAAGTTCCTTCTCACAAGAATTCAGCATGAATGATTGTAAAGTTGACTGGCTTAGCAAATTTCTTAATCTGTTCAAAATGTATTTCAATTTTGAAAAACAACTTCTCACAAATCGTGATGAGGATAATGTCAAAACATATTAGTAAGCCAGATACAAATTTGAATAAGCAAGACTATGCAAATGAAACTTCTGTAAGACAAAAGAATAAAATAACAACAATACATTTTTTGCAAGATTTGCATTTATTTCTGTGGTTGTTGCCTGGTAATTCTACTGATTCAGACTGTTGAATGTTGTCTGAGACAGAGTCTGATACTTCCATTTCAAGATCAAATTATATTCATCTTCAAGAGTTGTTTGAAAATTTTCCCATTTTCTTGCAACATCCAAAAATTCAGTTTGAATCTGATCTTTTGTTACAGTATCATCAAATTTCTTAAGCAAACCACTCATGTGCTGCAGTGCATCACTGGGCATTCTTTTCAGAGTTTCTGCAAAATTTCTTGAATCTAAACAAGATAAATCAGCGTAAAGACTAACATGCTCAGAGAATCTCTGTTTAAACTGTTTTAATTACATGTTGTGTACATCTACACGAAATTTATCTTTCGCACTTTCAAGTGGTTGATGGCTATAGTTCTCTTTTCTTTCAAAACAGTCTGCACTTCAATGTCGAGCTTTCTTTTTTTCTAGTTCACTGTTTGCAAATGTTAAGAAATGTGTAGCTGTTTGAAAAAAAGAATCAATATTTCTATCTACTTATCTTAATTCATTGATGCTGTCTTAAACCATCTTAAAGGCTCGTAGTATATCCATCCAGTTCTTTGCAAATATTCAGATAATGGCGTTGAGTGTTCAAATATTTTCAGAAATAATTGTGCCTTTAGAATAAATTCAAAACTTGTCATTGAATCTAACAGAGCTTTTGCTATGTATCGGACATCATTGTTGAATGTGTTTGATGTAGAAACATCATAAAATGTTTGTAACATGTCAATGTAAAGAAAATCGATATTTTTTTTTCCTTGATAGCCATGATTGGAATGTTTGATGAAAAAATTTCCAAATATTTTAGTAAGAGCTCTGTCTTTTGCCCACCAACTGGTTTCACCAATTACAGATATGTATTTCAATTTGCTAAATTCACGCCAAACTTATAAACAAATATATGATTCCATAAGAAAGACTGCACATGTGTTTAAAACCCCAAATAAAGTAACAACTTCAACCGCTTTTTAGTGACGTCACCCATTACCAAATTTAAGACACGGACATAACACCATATATGAATCTGGCTCGTAGAAAATGTATTTAACCAGACATTGAATCCATTGTATTGACCTTGCATATTGGACGCACCATCGGTGGAATTGCCAATACATTTACTTACATCGATGCTTATTTTTCAAAGACGCCACAAACCAAATCAGACATTCCTTTTCCAGTCGTTGTTGTGCAATAGACCATAGCTATTACACGTTCTTGTACAGTATCCATTACATATCGGATCCCAATAGAACACTGATCCTGCACATTAATATCTTGTGTGGTATCAATTTGAAAGCTAAACTTAGCGGCTCCTCTAGTCTATTGCCCAATCATGTTTGTTAAAGATGTTGATATAGCAACAATTACTTTATTAACAGTCGTTTTTGACAGAAATGTGACCAAGTCCCCACGACCTTTGCGGTTGCTAACTGAATCATGACGGAATTTGCTTTTTTCGACCCACATCTTCTATATACGCTTCCAACAATGAATCAAATTTGCTAACAAGCAAAACAATTTCTAAAAAACTCCAGTGATCTACACTGTCATCTAGCAATCTGAGCCCTGACTCTTCTGCCCCTCTGTAGCTAAGTCCACGCTTACCTTTAACTTTTAAAGTTTCTATGATTCTTTCTAAAATAAGAGGATTTTTTAAACCTCTTCAGCATGTCGGTGTGTATAAATGATAGCAATTTCTTTGGCTTTGATTTTTAAAATAAATTTTAAAAAGTTCCCCTTTCAGACCTTGTGGTCTATAGGGCAGATAATGTAAATGGCCTACGGTTAACGAGGGTATCATGTGGCCAGCACAACGACCAATCGCCTTTACTTTTCCCAACTAATGTCAGGTACCCATTAGAGCTGGGAAGACTCAAGGGCGCCCGAAAATCCCGAAGTAAAAATCCCAGTCTACACCAGGATTCGAACCCGGAACCTCCTGTACGGAATCCAAGCGCTTTACCGATCAGCCACCGCGCTTCCAATAATAATAATAATAAAATGATAACAATAAAGCATTTTAAGCATAAGGAAAACAAATATGTCTGAAATGGAAACAGAATAAATCGGAACGAATAAATTATAAAAGTAAAATATTGTAGCTGTTTCAGTTTGGTAATTTTCAATACAAACTATTATTATTATTATAGCTTTTTTATAGCGCTACTTTCATGCTTATAGCATGCTCAAAGCGCTTTGGTCCAAACTCATTTGTGGACCAGTGGGGGGAGGGGGTATCTAGGAGTCGGGCGCTCAGTAAACACAACTCTGCCCGAGTCGGGTGTCGAACCTCGAGCCCCCTTCTTGGTAGCCAAGCTCAAGCCACACTTAGCCTCTCGACCACGCTTCCCACTATTATTTGAAGCTATCATATAATTAACTGTAATTAACTGTAATTTCAGTTAAAATTAAAAATATAATAACTTTCTTTTGGCAGTTGGCAGCTGCTGGCCCACCGGGAATGTCCCGGCGGCCCAGTTTAAGCCTGGGTCTAGCCTAGATACAAATTCTAGCTCTAGTCAAGGTTTTAGCTCTAGATTTTAGTTTTAGATCGTATTTTTTTTATAACAACAAATCAAGATCATTCTTAAGAGCATTATCTTCCTATCTTTTAGCAGATTTTGCACCTACTAAAAACAGAAGATGGTCTCCAATCATCAGAATTGGATCTTGGTCTTTTGTATGATCCTACTTCTTCATGTCTCCTCAGGTAAACCCCAGTGGTCAGTAGTTTTGTGGCGGGAAGTTTTAACTAAGAAATAAGTTATCTTCAGGTCTAAAGAAACATCCGAAACATTAACATTTTGAAACAAGCGTAGAATGTATATACCGTACCACGTCATGCTAATCGGCACGTCCGCCTCTTTCGCTTTAGGCAATTGTTACATGTCGAGTAATCTTATCTTACTTACGTACTGTTATGTTATAATATTGTTATAATATTCAAGACTTTTTCCTGGTAATAGTTATCTTAAGAAAATGTCGGAAAGGGCTTCCAAAATATTGAGTAACATGTCCTCGTTTTCGAGAACTGGTCTGGTTTCTGACGCTGAGGGTGACAATGGAATCTCCACTCGCGGGGCGAATTTTGCGGCGGGATCTGGGACGGTTGCTCCACTCATCCATGTGTCCTGAGTCCTCCTTTAATCTCGTGTTCCTTGAGAGATTCCGCCATGGCTTCTATATGAATGTGTATTATAAATAAGAGATATATGTATGCATAATTGTAAAAAAAATGGTGGGGTTTTAGGGATGCAGAAAAAAAGAAATAAAAAAAAATAAATCATGGTAAAACAGAGTGGAGTAAAGGGTATGGGGAGAGGGGAAAATATTTAAGTCATTGTCACACTAAATCGGTGGAGGGGTAGTTCATTGATTCTCAAAGTTTTTTTTTCTTTAGATCTTATTGTGACAGAGGGACTAACAGACAGACGGACAGACATACATAAAGTCATTTTACACAAATCTAATAACGACACTTCTCCTTGTTGGGGGGGGGTGCTAAAATTGTGCTAAAAAATACTGTAATATTCTATAAAGCAAAGTGACATCATTTCCGTTCACGACGTGCAGACGTGAACAGTCGCCATGTTAGTCTCTCGACGCTCCAATAATCCTTGACATCATTGCCTACAGCTCAAACATCGTTTTTTTAAAGGTCAGTAAGAAACTGCACTGTAGGGGAAACATTTAGGCGGTTGGTCATTGAGCTGGCCACATGACACTCTCATAAACCGTGGCCACCGAAACAATTGACCTTTACATAATATGCCCTTTAGATCGCAAGGGCTTAAAGGTTGCTCTGTTCACTGTACTTCAACGTTTTTTCATAACTTTTAAGCACAACCTCAGTTTCTTGAGTAATTGTATTGGAAATTGTGCTGAACAAATTAGTTCTACTTTGATACTGTATACAACTTTTTGTGTACTCTGAACTATTGTATTATTTTATTACACAGCCAATAGTCTACAAGAAAGTGATGTATCTACATATAAAGAAAAAAGACAGTTGGTAAGCACTCTAATATCTCACAACGTAAAAGAATTACTAGGCTATGTGATACATTCATTTAGAAGCCTATGAGATACATATCTAATATGAAAATATTTATTATTATTATTATTATATTACTATTCTTATCTTATAAGATAATAAGTTATAATAATAATAAGTTATATTTTATGATATAACAGACAAATCGGATTACTAATTTTGATTATTGTTTTGTCTAAGTGTTGATCATGTCAATGTCTCAGAGAAGGTGATGGATCCTTAACACCATATACCGGTTTTATGTTTAATGTGTACTGTATAATTTAGTTTGTGTTCAAGATAACGAAAGCACAATATAAAACTAAACACTAACCGTACAATTAGCTATCAGAAATTCAAACAACTTTTGTTAGTCGGAACTGATTGCAGTTTTTACTTTTTGTTTGCGTTTTTTCGTCATTAGTGATCAGAAAGTATCTACTAGCTTTAATGAGACTCCATTTATAGCGAAATATTTAAATTATCTAACATTTACAACAAACAAAAACAAGCAAAATATGCAATGATCCTTTTAGAAAAAGCTTACCAAAGGTGAAGAATTAAACATTTACAACTATATATTTCTATAATGTAGAAGTCATTTTCGTATTGTATATTAAATAAATAGTGCCCAAAAATCAATTCACTAATTGGTTAATTTTTTAAAAAAATTGGTTTGTGTTTTCTTAGGCTCAACCATAGACGTAAATAAATATAGACTGGTCAATAAGAGAGTTTTATGAAATGACAATTTGTGAATTGCAATTGTGTGTACTTTATTTTATGCCTATAAATAATCTCCAAGACTGAAGATCATTCAATTTTTTTATATTTTCAAATTTCGGAAATCCGAATTCAATACAAATACATTTTTTCCAAGTTACATGAAGCTACTTCCTTTTTCCAATCTATATTTATTTATGTCTCTTGGTACAACTATTTTTCATTTTAAACTTTAACTTGATCCGACATTGGTTGGGAAACATTACACTTACACTTATTTAATGGGACATTATCCGACATACTTAAACGGATTTCTGAATAGCATTAGTTTCCCTTGTTGGTATCAAACACAATAATTGATAATAAGAAATTAATCTTGTGATTGGGTAAAGTTTTATTGAGTCAAAAATAGAATGTTCAACATTTCAACTTTAACCGAGAATAGATGTTAGAGGAATAACAGAATGAGATGATTTAAAAGTTCTAATGTATCAATGTATGGAAAAACACAACAACTCAGTTTTGTAGTAGTGTTTTTTTATTCAATATAAATGTTTATATTTACAATAACATTTGCATAAATGTAATAAAATTGGGATTGTATAAGCCTTCAACACTGTATCGGGAGGTTTTCATGCCGATCTTAGATGATCACTTAAACTCAATAAACGCTACTTTACCTATTCCAGAAGATTTAGCAGATTCTATCAAAGACGATGTGTTGCACTGTTTGCTTTTATGTCAAAACTAGCTCCCATTTTTTTTAAATTTTTTATACGATCAAAACAAGAATATTGTTGAATTATATATCTCGTCTATCTTTGAAATTGATAGGGACCGTCTCTGAGTTTGTGTGATAACAAAAACTTTCTTAGTATTTTTTTAAAATGTTAATTTCGTTCTTTTTTTTTTGTAGACTATCAAAGCGTTAAAGTATATAATTTTTTATGTGTTAAAATTTATTTAAAACTGTCAATGGTTTGTTAAATGTCTGATTCTGTTAAGGAATGAAATTTCAAATTACAGTTTGTTCTAGAAATAGAATACTATCAAACTCTAGTGATTTTTTTAAATAAATTAACAGTTATCAAATTTTGATTGCCAATGTTTAATTAGTTATGCTCCCGAAGAAACCGTGTAAAGTTGTTTATTATACAAACAAGAATAAGTCATTGACAGACTTGTTAGAAGTAGTTGGAATCATTGGAATCAAAGTTTTTCACTCGGAACTCTCCACTGTCAAACTGCAGTTGAAAAAGTTGGATCTTATCTAAAACCAAACTGAAATCTGATATATTAAATCTAATCCTAACACAAACGAAATCTGGTATATTGTATCTGCAGCTGCAGTCAGAATTTATGTTACTGATCCAATCTCAGAGTAATGGTTGCTATAATATTTTACAATTTCGGCTCTAGGAATAGAAAACAACAGACATTTTACGATGTAAATTCTTTCTTTAAGCCCAACTCGAACAATTACATTTCAAAATTAAACGATAGACTTTCTGTTTTTGTTTACAAGTTTACGGATCTATCTTTCCTCACTTTTTTTTTTTTTCTCGGGGGGGGGGAGTTTTAAAACCATTATATTTATTTTTTTATTTTATTTAATTGTCAATAGTAGCTTTGTAATAAAACTTGTTTCTATTCAGATAATCCAATAGAAGTCGTATTTTGAAGTTTGCCTTTGTCAGTCAACAACTCTGCAACGTCCACATGTTTTCAAAATACCATTTTGTTTGTGGCTAATCTTTCGTTAAGTAGAGTCATGATAAAAAAAAATTAGGGAATGTAGCTCGTTATATGAAAACCAACATTGGCATTAATTATGTATTATCGCTTTAACTATTTCTCTCCTAACTGACGTTGATTTCACCAGAATGTGGTAAATAATTACGGAGAAAAAGAGTTAATAACAAAAAAAAAAGCTCATCTCTATTCTCCTTGTTGTTGACATGGCATTGCATTTAACAATTTCACATTTGTCCATCTTATAAACAAAACTGATCTGGCATTAAGGGAAGAACGTCGTGCAACAAAAGCCAACATAATAAAAGTGAAACGAAATGTATTCATAATTAAAACACCCATTCTATTAACTCGAACTGAATTACTTTTTTTCTTTTTCTTCCATGCAAACAATAAGAAAAATTGGAAGGTATGTGTATTCATTTTTTTTTTCGGTAATCAAAAATTTTTTTTTTATCATTTTTTTCATATATTTTGTTTAATTATAATATATAGGAAAGGTATTCATTCACACAAATATTTATGTAATCCTATGTAAAGACACTTACCAAGCATGGTTACTATTCTTTTTTATGTAAACTATTTTATGTGGTTCAAGTGATTATCTTATTGTACAAGTGGCGTTTAGTTCATTCCTTGTTCATTGCTGGATCCTTTGTTTTATTCGATTGACTTTGAAAGCATTCAATTTAAAAAAATATATTTAAATCTGTGGATCTTCAGTATGTTTAATCGACACCAATTGGCATAGAGGGCTTGAACTCTGACCTCTAATTTCACAAAATGCGGGCAGTTTTAGGCCAATAGCTCGTTGCCACGTCACAGGTGTGTACCACGTGACAATGAGCTATAGGTCTAAACCAAAACGTATATAATGAAATGTCTCAGTTTAACAGCAGTATAGAGACAACTACCAATCCACTTGTTGTGTTATTTGGGGAAACGTTTCAGAAAATAAAATTTACTCCAAAACAATTCATGGCGTAAATTGCCACCTTTTATGACGTTACTAAATCTGCCTTAATGATTTTATACATATATGATTTATGATATTTTATGATAGTTTTTTTTATCTATAAAACGTTTGATACTTTTTTTTTCCCCCAAGTAATTTTTTTGTATACGCTACAACTGTCCTGTGTAATGAACACTTAATATTACGTTTGTGTTCTACTTCTATTAAACATTTGCTTGTTAAGACTATACAGCACAAACTATTGTTTAGGCTTCGCTTTAGCTATTGTTATATAATACTTACTAAGTGCTAAGTTTGTATTTAATTTGTAACGTTTGATTGACATTTTGTTTCTCTCCTGCTTACTCGGGATTGAATTACAGCCATGTCGGGTATGTTTGAAGTTAATACTATGATGTATGAAATTTTTTAATTATTTAAAGATAGTGATAATTATTTTAATAACAATATATAGGTTTATAATTGAAATTAAAAAATATAATTAGTTAAAGACTGTTGATATCTGAGCTTTGGTGTCTAGCTTCTAGCTGCTAGTACAACTAAACTGATGTAAGCGTATTTCAGTCGCAATCACAGAACTTGAAAAAATAAGTTCATCAAATATGTTTTGGTTACAAAAATCAATATAGCTTTTTTTTATAGATATAAACAGTTTTTATTTTGAAAGTATAAAATTAGTCAAAACATGAAATGATAATTTAGTTCCAACTCACTATAAAAACATGACTTTTCCTGTCTTACGTCTATAGCTCATCTTCTCTTCAGTCTTCATGCCAGTCCTTTTTTATTCACTTTTATTACGACAGACAACCTCGTGGTTTTATTAGACACTATTTAACCTACACAAACCAAACATCCACCTTACTTCCCTTGTTGGTTATATGATTAGAATTCATTTGATCTAAATAACAAAAGATTTTAATATAAAGAGAAAAAATGTTTTACAAATTGTTGCCTATCCCTAAAAATTATGAATACTATTGTACTTATGTTATATATTTATTGTTTACATTTATTTATGTAGCGGATATATGAATTAAAACTTTTCGTTCTGTTTAGAGAAATTATATTTGTATTAGTTGCTTTTTTTTCCCTAAACCGGATTAATCATAATTTAATGATTGTCTCTTCTAACTTCATATCATTGTACAAAATGGATTTATATAAGTTAAGGAGTGGGTAAACGGTCAAAAGATCAACATTTAAAAAATGTTTTATAATTTATGATTGAATTTATATAAACGTGTCAAATATTTTTTTTTCTCTTTACAGGATATTCCAAGAGTAAGTCGAATTTATATATATATATATTTATATATTTATCACAATAAAACTCAAAAAAGAGATAAAGCAATAATACAAGGGGATATATTCTATACATATAATATAAATAGCCCCTTAACGTGGTAGACCACTTCACATATCTTGGTAGCATAGTGTCAAATGACGCCTCACTTTCAAGAGAAGTTGACAACCGTCTGGCCAGGACCAGTAGCGCTTTTGGACGCCTTAAGGCGAGAATTTGGAAGAACAAATCGCTCCGCCTACCTACAAAAATAAATGTCTACCAGGCGGTGGTTCTCTCAACCCTTCTATATGGCTCTGAGAAATGGACACTCTATAGGAAACAGCTAAGTCTCCTTGAGCGCTTTCACCAAAGATGCTTGGGCGCCATCATGGACATACGATGGCAGGACCGCACTACAAACAGCGATGTCCTTGCCAACGCCGGTATGGACAGTATAGAGGGACTTCTTATGGTCCGACAGCTACGCTGGGCAGGGCACGTATCCCGTATGGGAGACGAACGTA
>JADKLZ010060916.1:0-10691 GCA_021533235.1 Biomphalaria straminea | reverse complement strand
GCGAAAAGCTGACCTTTGCGTGCGGTCTTAGAACGTATCACCAGCGACAGTCGAGAATACACCGTACAATTGTTTAGTTATTTTCAGTGCTTTTTTATTTAAAAAAAAATTAAATTGATTGCCTAATTTCCCTATAAACATGCCCATTAGGGGCCAACATCAGTTTTGATTAGGGTTATCCCCCTTTGCCCTAATTGCAGCCCTAAATAGCCCCTATGGTGCCCTAATGGGCGCGGGTACTGTTTGCACATTGGCGCAATTAGGTTTCCATTAGGGCCCAATATGGGCAGCCCTAATCGTACCAATGTGGGCCCAGAATGGGTAAAACCACATCCGGATTAATTGGGGATTTCCCGAATCGCGCCATAATCAAGCCCATACTAGCCCCAATGGTTTAGTAACTGAGATTTTCATTGGGGTTCAATTAGGGAAAAACTTTATTATGCCCTTATGGTTCCGTTACTAGCCCTAATGGTTTAGTAAATACTGTATTATTAGGGTTTAGTTAGGGATAACCCTTATTGTGCCAATATCGTTCCGATGCTGGCCCTAATGGTTTATTAACTGAAATATTTATTAGGGCTCAATTAGGGATAACCCTTATTGTGCCAATATCGTTCCGATGCTGGCCCCAATGGTTTATTAACTGAAATATTTATTAGGGCTCAATTAGGGATAACCCTTATTGTGCCAATATCGTTCCGATACTGGACCCAATGGTTTAGTAACTGAAATATTTATTAGGGGTCAATTAGGGATAACCCTTATTGTGCCAATAGCGCTCCGATACTGGACCCAATGGTTTAGTAAATGAAATATTCATTAGGGAAAACCCGTATTGTGCCAATGTAGTTCTGATGCTGGCCCCAATGGTTTAGTAATGTATTTTTCTTTTTTATATAGATGATGTATTATGCTTTATGTTCAGATGCAGCTCAATTAGAATGAAAAAACTTTTTTTTTAATGCTATCATGCACTGGTGTCAACATATTTGCAAGGTCTAATCATTCATTCTTAAATTAAACTTAGACAAGTAGGACACATTCTAATCATTCATTCTTAAATTAAACTTACACAACTAGGCAACATTTTTTTTTTAATTTTTATTCATGGAATAATAAACTAACACAAAGAGAAATATAACAGCACAAACAATATATTAAGACATCATTATCATTCAATTCTTAGCATTCTTTACAGACAGGCTTCAAGGCTGGCGGCAATAATTTCAACATCAGTAAAGCGATCATATGTTGACTTCCACACAGCAGCTGAAACAAACAAAATAATAATGATTATTGGTCATGCAACAAATCTACCTTAATCTAGCTGTAATAATAAAAAATCAGACCATTAAATAACATGAAAAAAAAGCTGAAGATATTGGGCTCAACCCATGAAAACATTAAGAAACTGGAACAGACACAAAATAGAGCAGTGAGATTCATAACAAATGAATATTGACATTTGACTTTAGCAAAATCACTAAATTTAGAAAGCCTTCAAGATAGAAGACTCAAAAGTAAAATAGCAATTATACATGAAACACTGAACCATAATCTTCAAATACAAAATCTAATAAAATACTCAGACACTTAAGATAAAGGCACATTCCTCATTCCATATATATGCTACAACAAATTTGTACAAATACTTCTTCGCTAGTGCTATTAGAGCATGGAATGGGTTGCCTGAGCTAGCTAAGAAAACCAGTGACTTAGCAGAATTTAGGTCATTGGTTAATATGCAGACGCGTAGGACATAATCTTTTTTTTTTTATTAAAACTTTTTTTGGGGTCGCTGATCAGTTATCATAAAAATATATTTTTCATACCTTTTTGAGCAGGCTTCCTAGTAAAAAGATGTTGAACAACATCTGAAGTGCATACATAGGCCAATCTTACTGTCAACTGCCCTTAAAAGAAAACTGACATCCTAAAAAAAAAACAAAAAAAACTATAGAAAACAGAAAAAAAAAATTACAATAAAGACAATCATGAAATGTTTATGGTATACAAGAAAAACTTGCTATAATGATGAGACCCTGTAATTTTTCTTTATCATTATCTACACAATGAAATTAAAAAAAAAAAACAACTATTACACATTTTTATAACTAAGACACTGATATATCTCTAACAATAGCTTTCTATAATTAGTGCAAATAAGAAAAAATACAACATTATTTCTTTTGTCATTGTGATTTACATTTACCTCTTGAAAGCAACTTTGCACTTCTTACAATAGTGATGAATTGGGTTTTTTGCTTCCTATGAACTTTTCTGTTTACTAAAAAAAAAAGAAAAAGAAAATATAAAGCACTCTACAGAAAGAATTAGTGATTATAAAATTAGTTTTTATACAACAAATTTTAAAAAATTTGAATAGTAGTAAATTAAATAGAAATATTTTGTGCACATTCAGTAATCCTATGCTGCTTTTAAAAATGAGGTCTAAATTTTTATTATTTTAATCTTTTGGGAACTTATTAACTTTTACACCTAATACAAGACTAGATTTGATTATTAAACTATTAAAGTATTAAACCTTGGTTAAGGCTTAGCCTAAAACTAGTAAGCCATAGAATGCATCCTAGATCAAAGTATAGAAATAGTATTATATATAATATTATATAGTAATTAGTATTAATAGACATCTAGACCTTCTAGCTAGGCTACCTGGATCTGGTTATGTGGACTATGGACTGGTCACCTCGATGGTCTCTGCATGAACGGCATGGTCGTCTGGTTCATACCTTGCAACTGCCATCAATTCCCTAGGCTCCTAGAGTCAAGGTTTAGACTACCAAGTAGATATCCTCAACTATAAAGGAACATAGAAAAAAAGTCAATATAATATAGGTTTAGGCTGATATATTTATATAATATAACAAAAGTCAATATAGAGTTAGGCTAGTATATAATATATCGATCTACTATATATATCTAAGGGTATGGCCCATGGCTATAGTCTTACACTTTCATTTAGCTTATTATCTGATTTTAAAACCAAAAATATTTATTTATATAAATTATAGATCTATATATTATATATAGAATATAGCAACAATAGAATAGTACGGTAGAGAAAACTAATGACTAATGGTCTAAGTGACTTAGTCTAATCTAATATATCTAGATCTAGCGATCATCTATTTTTCTAAATCTAGATAAGAAATTCTAGCTCTAATCACTCTAATATTCTATGACGACTATGAGTATGTATTATTATAGATTATATATCTATAATCTACTAAATATTCTACAAACATCTAGATCCAGTTTTAGTAGTTTAGATTTCTAGATGAACTAGATCTATTCTGATTCTACAAGTACAATATATATAATTATATATTTTTATTTCTCTCTTACTCTTTAAGTGACACAGTCTAGAATCTAGATCTTGGGGTCTTGGTCAATTTAGATTTAAAAACTATTATTCTTTTAAAATATAAATTTCAGATCTAGTTTAGTAGTTAGATTAACTTTTAAATATAATACTAGATCTACTAATAATTTATATTTATAGTTGACTTAGTTTTTACTAGACCTATATACACTCTATACTCAGGTAAATGTTATTCAATTGTTGTACTTTAGTCTAACCTTTAATAAATCAGACTGATATCATGAGACTTGATTTAATCAATATTATTATTATATTACTATTAGTTAATTATTAGTAGTATATAACTATATTTAATGTTAGACTCTATATAATAATATATTATCTAGAGATATAGATCTAGATCTAGTCCTTTTAGAATATTTTAGATCTAAAAAAATCTAATCAATACTTAACTTATTAATATAAATTAATACTAGATAGATCTACTAGACTAGTCTAAGTCTAGATCTAAATTTAATAAACTAGTCTACTAGAATTAGAAATAAAGATATATTATATACTATAGATATCTATAGTAGTATAGATTCTAATCTAGATCTAGATATTAAATTAAGCATTAAGAAATTAAGATGTTGAATGAATCATTTTCAATTTCAATAATATTAGCTACAGTACCTGTGATAATAATCAAAATGATATAGAAATATAGATTTAGGTTAGGTCTAAAGTCTAGATCTAGACCTGGCTTAATAACTTGACCATGAGTGAGTCCATGAGTCAGACAAGTCGAGTAGTTGAAAAACGTATTTTAAACTAAAGAAGTCTACTCTACTAACTCTAGATATTTTATAATTTAGATCTAGATCTAATATAAATCTAGACTGCTATTAGAATTACAAGAATACTATTAAAACATGATATATCTAGTTTACTTCTAGACTGTAGTAATCCTTAAGTATAGATCTAGATTCTAGATAACTAAATAAATTTTGATCTGTCTATAGATAGTATAGTATAATCCGATCCACGTGTAGAACCTATAATGGGGTTTACTGCCTGCTTGAATAATCCAGTTTGTGCCGACCATCGCGCACTTAAAATGCTTCTATTTCATTGGTCGAAAAAAATTCTACATAAAATTGAAAATCTAGATCTAGATAATTTGTATCTAGATCCAAGATGTTCTCCTGAGGTTTTTAGATCTATATGTAATTAAAAATTACTAAATCTGTATTTTTTTCAGTTTCATTTTCACTTGTTTGTATGTTGTTGTTTTTTTAGTTTGTACAGCTGGGGGGGGGGGAATGCCGTTTTCATTGGGGATTTCCAGAACTGGGCCAGCAAGGGTAAAACTTTACCAGACCAGTTAGGGCAATTCACCAACAAAACCCAATTGACAAGTAAATAAAACATAATATTATTTTAAAAAGTGATACTAAGCCAAATTTATAATTAAAATAAATTATATTAAATAAAAAGAACATTATTATACTGTTGCCTATTTTATAATAAAGATTTCATCATGTTGATTCTGGCGTGATATGGGAAATCCCATACCGGCACGAAAGCGGAAAGACGTTAACGGCCCAATAACTGAAATCCCACACCGATCCGTTAAGGTTTTTATATGGGAATTTGGTGTTAGCGCGATCCCCCACACTAAACCGTATTAGCCCATTACGGCCCCTTATGGTTACGGTGGCTCTATGTTTATAGGGTTTTTAACTGTTAATAAATTAATAAACGCTAAAATTCAAGAAAATTAATATTTTTTCCCCACATTGAAAAAAAGTGAAGTACGCCGTACGACGTGACGGTAAAAAAAAGCACTGATTATTTTCATTAAATAATCAATTGGTCAAAAGTTCCATTATTGTTACTACAAATGTATTTTTCATATACAATTTTTCATAATGCAAATAGTAGTTCAAACTTTATTACTACGCATTTTCCAAATAAAATCCGATTAGACGTCGAAACGATTAGGAATGGTTGATTCTACTTATGTGTTTTTATTGTGAACGTTAAACGATGATAGCCTCTAAGACTCGTCTGTCTTTACCGAAACAAAACGGTATTTCGAAATAAATAATGTAATCTTAAATAGCAATTGGTATATTTGGTATACTGGGAAAATATTGAGTAACAAGTCCTTGTTTACGACCACTCATTTAGTTTTCGAAGTTGGTGACAATAAAATCTCCCAGCGCGGGGCCCCCCTTAGGCGCGGGGCCTGGGGCGGTTGCCCCAGTTGCCACCCCCTAAGACCGCTACTGTGTCTATGCTTAAGCCTTATAACTTTTTGACCATATTAATAGCTCTTGATAAAAATGGATATACCGAGTAAAGGAAAAAAAATTCCCGATTATCAATTTTCAAAACGAAAGTAGACCCACTCGTGTCAAGCAATAGGTCACTCTTACTTTGTGTGTATAGAGAGTCTAACTCTCTAAATAATCTAATCATAGACATAAATATTGAGTCTATTCTCTAGATCTAGTAATTATCTTAGTATTCTTAGTATGGATAGTCTATAATTTAATTACAATTATATCTAAATAATCTAATATTAATTTAATATATTTAAATATTTTAATTATTATTATATTATAATTATAATGATTTTTGAATCTTTGTCTACTATACTATAGTTCTATTATTATTAGTAGTATTCTATAATATAGATCTAGACAGTCAATATTGAATATAGATCTAGATTATAATATTATAATTATAGTAGTATATATTTATATAGTCTAGACTAGAGTATAGACACTAAGAAGTCAGTAAGTGTGACTAAGAAGAGTACTAAGACAGTCTTTGAGTCTTCGGTAGGCCTATACTCTATACCCTGATAGTGATAGTCTATAGACTATATCAAGTCTCAAGAATCAAGTATATCTAGTATACTAGTATAGTCGACCTAGTCTACTAGTTCTAGTAACTAGTCTAATAACTAATTATTATTAAACTCTAATAGTAATACTACTGACTACTGTCCTAGTCTAACTATAGTACTATACTGACTATAGTGTCTATAGATCTAGAATAATCTAGATCTAGAATAATGTAGTGTAGACTAAAATCTTGGTGAATAGAACTTAAAAGCCATACTGACAAAGGCAATAAGTTGAATAAAAGGGCAAGCCATAGGCATAAAAGATAAGGCAGGGTTGTGACTCAAAGGGTATTGGGACTCAGGCTTTGATAAGTTTACAATATTGTGACAATATCATGAATATGAATTATTATGAATATTACAATTTTGATTTATATCTAGATTTATATAATAATCTATATTATTCAGGTATTAATGGTGGTGGCTGAGGCTGGTGGAATCTGTGTATCTGACCAACTCCATTAATACCACAATCACATCAAATACACTAGTTATAGACTTAAATAGATAACATTAATAAACACTGCCTTTTTTGTTTTAAAAATGTGTATTTTATATATTAGAAAAAATAAATATATAATGCTTGTAAATTACATCTCATTTTCCTTCTTTATAAATTATATTCAGATTTTAGTAAAAAAAATTTTAGATTTGTGGAGAGTAAGGCCTTGGATTGACACACAACCTTAAATCCCTAGTTGCTACAAGCTAATGCAGTGGGCACTGAACCACATAAAAGGCTCACAAAAGTGTGACTAGCAACACCATTGCTGACTCTTTGGCCCGCCAGGGATAGCCTACACCACCTACTGAGCAGGCTGTAAGTTTTGATCATGCTCTGGCAACAATCTAAAAATTAGAAATGGTTTGAGTGCTGGAGCAAGTCCCAAAAAGCCCTCGAGTCTGGGAGCACATAAGGCACCCTGACTGCACTTTTCCATGGTAGAGGCTGTTCAGGCGTGAGAAAGCTATTATCGTACAGTGTAGGACAGGCCACTTTCATGTTGGCTCATATTTCTCATGGCTATGGCCAATTTTGATTCATATTGCTCCAGTATGAGGAAGGAGACGAAGCTATATCTCATTCTTTTTGACTGTTTAAAATAAAAACATAAAAGTTTCTGACCTGTCGAAAGTTTTGATATTTTTAAAAATATCTTTTGTTTAGGCCCCAGGGCATTAGATCCACCTTCTCTCCATTAAATCCAACTTTGTCTAAACATGACAGACAGACAGACCACACAATCAAATTGGTGCTTTTTTCCTTTCGAGGGCCACTTAAAAGGGACATACTTACTAATTGATACATAATTTGTACATTTAAACATTATATATAATAAAACAACATTAGTTTCTATTTTGGGTATTTCTGTGGTGGCTGCAATTTGTAAGGTTCAAAATGAGAGGGCTTGTGCAGATTTTTCTTGTAGCCAGCACGTAACTATAAACCTTCAATTTTATTCATTTGGTTTACAGAAGCCATTGAATCAGGGATATATCTTTGAATCTTTAACCAGAATTCAAACTTATACCAACAGTTAAACATCCAGGCTTACTTAAAAGTAATTTTGTGTGCAGCCTTTACACATCACTTATAACTAAGTATTTGACTGAAAATATCTGATGATAATTTTTTTCATAGTAAAAAATAAATAAACAAAAATATTATTTCAGGTATGTTTCTTTCCAAATTCTCTGGAAGGTTGGACAGCACACAGTAAAATGACTCTTATAGAGTATCTGTCAAGTCTGGGAGACAATCCCTACTTTGGTGCTGGTGCAGGCCTCTTTGGAATGGGTGTGTTAGCGGCAGTTGGACGAAAAGGGCTTCAGGGAGCCACCATTGTATTTCGACGTAATCTTATGATCACAATGGAAGTAACAAGCAGGGATAAAAGTTACCAGTGGCTGCTTCAGTGGATAACTAAATATGGAACCCGATCACAGCATTTAAGCGTGGAGACAGAATTTCAAGAATCTGCTGCTGGCCAAGTTAAAACCAGGTTCCACTTTGTTCCCAGCCCAGGTAGCCATTACTTTTGGTACAACAAGAACTTGGTCATTGTTGAAAGAAATAGGGATAATAAAGTGATGGAAGTCTTTGAGACAGTCACTCTCACAGCATTTGGTAGAAACAGAGAGTTATTCATGAACATTTTAACAGAGGCTAGAAATTTAGCACTACTCAGCAATGAAGGACAGACCATGATGTACAGTGCTGTAGGGCCAGAATGGAGACCATTAGGATATCCCAGAAGGAAGAGGCCCTTGAACTCTGTGATTTTGGACAGAGGAGTTTCTGAGAGAATATTTGATGATATTCAGGGTTTTATAAACAATTCCAAATGGTACATTGAAAGAGGCATCCCATATCGCAGAGGATATCTTTTATATGGTCCACCAGGATGTGGGAAAAGTAGCTACATTATGGCTTTAGCAGGTAATACACATTTTGATAAATTGTTGTTTCATTGCCATGAACAATAGTAAATAAAGTTAGTTTCCTTTTAAGTATCTTAAGATTCATAAATAAGATAAAGCTGAATTTACCTTTATCATTGGCCTACTGTTTCAAATGGTGTAATGGATAACTTCACTACAAGTTGTCTTTATTTTTCTCTCTAATAGTTCAGAAACATTTTAGTGCTGGATATATTTTCTAAAGTTTTAAGTAAAATTCAGACCTCCGTATAGATTCAATCTTATTTTATCTTGACTTATAAAATTGCAGAGGTTACTTCACAAGAGAAGATAATTTGTCATATGTGTTTGTCATATAATATGTGTGTCCCTGTGTCAATCTAGTAATGCAAATTAATCAGTGACTTAAACTCTTCTAAGTTGTTGGTTTTCCTGGCTGATTCAGGCAACTGACTCCATGCTGTAATGGCATTAAGGAAAAAGGAGAACTTGTACGAGTTTGTCCATAGCATATGGAATAAAAAATCTTTATCTTTGAGTCTTTCTGATTATTTTATTAAGTTTTGTTTTTCAATTTGTAAATTATAGTTCAGTGTTTTATTGCTACTTTACATTTAGTATTCTGTTCTGAGGTGTCTCTAATTTAGTGATTTTACTAATGGTGTTACTCAAATCAAATGTGAATATTTGTTTGTTATAAATCTCAGAATTCTATTTTGTGTCTTTTCTAGTTTTGTTATGTTTTTATTCATGTCAACCATGAATAAAATAGAGTTTCATTTGCTTTATTTTTTTTTTTGCTTTTTTCTTAGTGGAAAGACATTCTCCAATTGTATTTCCATTTTTGTAATTCTTCTCATTCTCTTTGTACAATTTTCAATATCTTGTGTTGTACTTATTGTTCTGTATATTACGCAATCATCTGCAAATAATCTAACTTTTGTTTCTGAACTAATTAGATGCAACTTTTTAGGTCATTTGTGTAAATTAGAAACAGTATCCTTTAGGTACATCTGAATTTACTGTTTGTATTGCTGATTTGGAGTCATCTATTATTACATTCTCTCCCTATCAGGAAATCCTGAATCCATTGGAGCAATAAACCAGTAATGCCAAAATATTTGATTTTTAAAGTGAGCTTTGGTGGTGAATTTAGTCAAATGCCTAGTTAGAAAAGTCTTAATAAAATGACATCTTACCTATTTTATTAGGTGAATTTCACTTATATTTTCTAAAGTCATGTTGGATATATATGTTGTTGTAAGTGACTTATGATGTTGCTACATATCATGTGGTCTAGTATTTTACATGTGATGCTGGTAATATTGGTCTTTAGTTTCCTGGATCAGAATTGTCTCCTTTTTAAATTTATAGGGGATTGATTTTAGTGCCTTCCAGTAAATTTTCTTTAATGTTTTTAAGATATTAGTGCAATTTCATAGGTCATCAACTGGTTGGTTAATGTATTTTTCTCATAGAAATGATTGTTGAAAGTTTAATGCAGCTTGATGTCATTGGGTTAGGTTATATTTATTCCAGAGTAAGATTTTTCTTTGTATTTTTATTTTGATTACTGCTTGTATTCTAAAGGCTATAATATTTATTTTAATGATATCATGTTCAGGTAGTCCAGAAATAATGTAATCTACAACTAACACCCTCTTTTTATTCAGCAGGGCAGTATATCACTCACTTTTAATTAGACCACTCTCTATCATTAACAGTGTTGATATTTATTTAAAAAAAAACAACAACATTATAAAAACATTTATAAAAATTTTGATTATTATTATTGGAATTCAATACTTATTAGTGTCAGTATTCTAAGCAGAGGTTGGAAATAAAAGCTTATACAAGATTTCTCTCTTCTTTTTTTTTAAATAAAGGTGCCATAGATTACAGCATTTGTGTGTTAAATTTAAGTGATAAAGGTATGTCAGATGACAGGCTAACACATCTCTTGACAAATGCCCCTGAACAAAGTATAATCTTACTTGAGGATATTGATGCAGCCTTTGTAAG
>JADKLZ010060905.1:0-13491 GCA_021533235.1 Biomphalaria straminea | reverse complement strand
TATATTTTATAGATAGATTCCTTGACCGGGAACTATCATAATATTTATGCAACATGTCATATTACCAAGTATATTTTACTCTCATTCCGTGACAAGGAATGCCGTAATTATTTATGTACTATATTCTATTTTATCGGCCTGTCGGCCAGATCACTTTACTTAGATAAATCCATGTAAACATTATCTTATTTGTCTTATCCTATCATTATCTTACCTCGGCTGATCGCCATGATTTTAAATAGCGCACTGACCCTGCGCCCAGGATAGACTTGAATTATTTCCCCTTGTATTTAATTTCAACTTCTAGAGATTACGTTCCTTGAACGAGCCCTGTCTCCGTTCAAGCGTGCTCTATTGTTCGGGCCCAACGGCCAGATGTAAACAATGGACACCTGGTCACTGACCATCAGCCATCTCCCCCCCCTTTTTTCCCTTTCATCTCGTCATTCTAGCCACTCGTGACGATCTCACCTGAGCAGATGTACATCACTGTTTACTATTTATCCTCCTTTAGGAGACCCTCCATTTATTGTAGTCTCCCCTTATAGAATACAATACTCATGTGTTAGCTCCCTTGATATTTGTGAAACTAAGTTATAGTTTCTTCACATCATTATTACAATACTATGTATTATCGCCCTTGTGAAACTTCACTATTATTATTATTACTGTCTCCCCTGATGAGATGTAACATTTAATTGATTAACTCCCCTTACTATTGTGAAACTTTATTATGGTTTCTATTTAAACATTCTGAAGATGTCCTTCACGGAAAGGCGTCTACCTCCCTGTGTCATCATTGTGGCTAAGTCGATCTACGCATCTCGTTGCAGCTTTTATTGCAGGCTACTCCCACTTGGAAGCCCTAACCTCGTAACGCTGATACCAGTCTGCTGACACCAGATCTGGAGATACCAGCCTTACTCACTACTCAGAAGAGTCCGACCAACAACCGCATGCCAGAAGATCCGCCCCTGCAGCTACACATAGTCGGACTGTCCCGTGAGCTAGGACCGATCAAGCCAGCCACCCACAGACAACTCAGCATCAGTCACGCCGATCTCGTCAGAGCAGCATAGGACTCAAAGCTAAGCAACAAAGCCTATGACACTCAGACCACTAGGTTCTTGAATCTTATGATGATAGTCCCTTTTATGTAAATAATTAGGCCCCGCCCTAACACTGTACAGCTTTTTGCCTTTTACTTATTTTCATTCTTATTATTAAAATGTACATATGTTTTACATCATCATCATCATCAAACTCCATTTGAGTGAGGGCTTGAGAGGCTTAAATCCTCTCTTGCAAAAGCCCTGGACAGAAACCCTGCTGTCTTGCGTAGTGCGTAGGCGTCACCATACAGGTCGAGAAATTTTGGTTTCCCAGACCTGTCGAGACGGAGATCAGCAAGTCTGGGGCAGTCGAACAGAATATGAGACACGGTTTCCTCTTCTTCCCCGCAGCGGGGGCACCGTGAGTCAAAATTTGGCCATAACCGTGAAAAGTATGAGCCAACAGGACAGTGGCCTGTCCTGCACTGTGCTATAACAGCTTGCTCAGGCCTGGACAGCCTCCACCACGGGGAAGTGCGGTCAGGGCGCCTCATGCGCTCCCAGACTCCACGGGCTTTTTGGGACTTGTCCCAGCACTCAAACCACTTTTCCATTTCAGTTTTTTGAATTGTAGCCAGGGCATGGTGAAAACTTACAGCCTGTTCAGTTGGTGGAATTTGTCCTCCCTGGTGGGCCAAGGAGTCTGCAATAGTGTTACCAGTCACACCTATGTGACTCGGTACCCACTGCATTATCACAGGAATGCCATAGCGCTGCTTCATGTTGTGTGAGGCCATGATGACAGTGTCGATATTGGGGGGCCATGGTCCAGGGCTTTGCAAAGCCTGTAGTACAGGTTTTGAGTCAGTGACCACAACAATCCGTGTTGCCCTCAAATGTCCCTCGCCGAGATGTGAATCGATGACCTTTAGGGCTTCACAGACTGCCATGGTCTCCGCATCAAAACTGCAAACACTACCACATGGTCCAAAGATTTTAACTGAGTGGGAGCCAGGAAAGTCGATGTAGGCTCCATAGCCTGCTCTTTCGGAGTCCAACAATGCCGACCCATCAGTGTATGCAAAAATAGCACAGGGTTTGAAAGCATTAATGGTCTCCAGTGCTATTATTTGGAGGTCGTTAGATGAACGATTTTGCTTGGTGGCGTTAGGATCTGCTAGTCTCAGTCGTACGTCTGGGGTCGTTGGGCGACACCAGGGGGGAAGGGGGTGAAAACGTTGGATGTTTTGTCGGTTGGTGGAGAGGCCAGCTTTATCAGATAGTCTAGTGGCATGGTGCATAAAAGACTGCATCTTGATACGTCTTCTGCATCTCCAACCATCCACTAGTTTTCTAGCTGGGAGGTTTTCGTCCAGCCTTTTATATCGCTCAAAGCAGGTCAGTACTGACCTTTCCCGCCTAAGGTTTAGTGGACCAACATTAGCCATTATTTCAGCCGCATTTACTGGACTTGTCCTAAAGGTACCACAGACAAATCTTAGTGCTTGGGACTGTATTTTATCAAGCTGTTCAAGAGCAGTCCTAGAGCCATAAATTTGCACAGGTAGGCTGTAGTCTATCTGTGATCGGACTGCTCCTAAATACAGGGATCGGAGCATGTCTGCTCGGGCTCCCCACTTCGTGGATGCCAGCTTCCGCACAATGCAAAGTTTCCCTGAGGCCTTTCTTGCAACATCCTGAATGTGCTCACACATTTTTAGTTTGCGATCTAAAGTTACACCAAGGTACTTGGGTAGCTTTTCCATGCTGAGAGCCACTCCGTTAAGGGAGAGCCGGAAAGGTTGTTCGAGAATGCCAGTCCCGAGCGTGAACAGGGAATAGACTGTCTTGGAGGTGTTTATTTCTAGCCTCCATTTTTGTGTGTATGAGCAGAGCGTATGGAGATCTTCTTGCAACACTTTTTGTATAGAGGCTGCGCTCCTTCCGGATTTCCAAAGGACAATATCATCAGCATATAGCAGCTTTTGGCATTTTAGCTGAGCCGGTAGGTCATTTATGAAGGCCGTGAAAAGGATGCATGACAGGACGGAGCCCTGGGGGAGGCCGTGCTCGAGGGTCATTTCCCCTGAGACTTCTCCGTACATCCTTGTTCTTATTGTACGCTCTTGTAGGAAGTTTTACATAAGAAGTATTTGTTGCCTGCATTCATAACATTGTGCCTGTAGTCCTTATGTGCAAGTTAAGGTCCTCAAATAATCTAAATCCCCTAGACACCTAAACGGCCACCATCTTTGACCTACTTGTCACATATTTGGAGAGCCTGATCCGGGATCTATTTTACCCTACTCACACTGCAGGCACAGCAGGCAACTACCCATTGATTTTACTATCATCATTTGTAATACCAAGCAATTGAGTGTCATCAGAGCTATTTTTTTACATTTATATTAGCTGTAATTATACCTCTTTACAGGTTACTAAGCACCAAACCAAAGCTGGTTCCACCTTTCCCATAACTCTTAAGTAATCGCTTTCGGCAGCTCCTTAATCTATCCTATATCTTATCCTACTATCCACTCCTTCTACTTCATTCCCCTCCACCGCCCTATCATCCCTCATCACCATGACCAGTGGCACACGTTCCAAAGCAGACTCTGACATAAAGCAAAAGATGGCCAACTGGAAAGAAGCTGCGGCCTACCTTCATAATGATGAGGCAGAGCAGAGAGAATACGTAAGGAAACGATTAGAGGCTCTCGAGGAGGAGGAAAAGGAAGAAAAAAGAAAGGAGAAGGAAGCTGAAAAGGAAGAAAGAAGAAAGAAGGAGGAAGCTGAAAAGGAAGAAAGAAGAAAGAAGGAGGAAGATGAAAAGGAAGAGAGGAGACTAGCGAGAGAACATGAAATAACCATGGAAAGGGAAAGAATACAAGCTGAAATAGCTATAGCTAAAGAGAAGGAAATCACGGAGAGGGAAAAGGAGAAAGAAAAAACGGCCAGAGAAAAGATAGCCGCGGACAAAGAGAGCGGAGCCGCTAGCCAAGCCTCCTCCGAATCTCGCCCGGCTAGCCCTGCCTCCAGCCAAGGTTCCGTAAACGGCCTACCCTACATGCCAATGGAACCCTTCGACGATAAAAGCGAAAGCGTGGAAGTCTACCTAGTTCGTTTCGAAGAGGTTGCGCGCTTTTATGGTTTACCAGAGGACAAATGGTCTTTCAGGTTATCCCAGTGCCTCAGGGGCAAAGCTTACGAGGTATACTCGAAACTACCTTCCAGCCAAAGAGAAGACTACACAGCCCTCAAGCAAGCACTGCTTATCCAGTTCGAGCTAACTGCCGAATCTTACCAGAAGAAATTCAGGACGTCCCGCCTCGAGCGCAGAGAGACTTATGACAGCCTCTGCAGCCGACTGGACAAATACCTGAGAAGATGGCACACTCTCAGTGATCTGCCAGAGTCCTTTGACGGCCTACTGAGCCTCATACTCGCAGAGCAATTACTAGAATGCATGCCAAACGATGTCAAAATCTTTGTCAGGGAACAGCAAGCCTCTTCACCCGCTGACATAGCTTCAGCTGCAGACCGGTACGCGACGGCCCGCAAAGACATTAAAGACATTAAAGGTAAGATCCCCGGACAAGACAAGCCAGCCGGTAAACCGTCACATCTCTCTCCTACTAAAGGCAGCGCTACCTCATACAGACCACAGCAGTTGACCCAGCCTCAGCAGCGCAGTCAAGGCAACGCCGCACCAAACCCTCGCCACCCGGGCAAGATGTGGTGCAGAAACCACAACTCAAGCAGCCACGATACCAGGGACTGCCAAACCAAGGCTCAGCCTCCCAGGGTGGTCAACGTAGTGGACGTGCAGGAAGAAGGCGAGACTGAACCCCTCACGTTGGCAAGCATCAGGATTGACCCCGGGAAGCTAACACACCCCGCCAATGTCGAACAAGCGCTGGTCAACGGAGTGTTAGTTTCTTGCCTCAATGACACTGGATGTCAGGCGGAGGCCGTGGTGAGAGAATCACTGGTGCACCCTAACCAGTTCCTAGAGGAGACGGAATACAATAAAATGGCGAATTTGGAGACTCCTCCCCAGGCCTACAGGAAAGCTGACATCCAGGTCCAATCGAGATATGTGAATGGGAAGGTCACTGTCATAGTGATGAAGAACCCCGCCTACGATCTCATACTAGGGTGTCAACACGTATTCCTGGGCACACCCCCCTATCCAAGCGTCTCCGCGTCCATGACCACGAGATCGCAAGTCGGGGACCGCGAGGCTGACTCCTTAGAACCAAATGCTACCCCTACGGACATGAAGAGGGCTCAACAGCAAGATCCTTCCCTCCGCAGATGTTTCAAGATCTCGAAGGAGGGAAACACTCCAAACGGCAAGGCGACCTTCTTCATCAAAGCAGGGCTACTTTATCGCAAGAGTGCTAAACCATACGCCAGCAGCCAACTGGTGGTACCGGAGCCAATGCGGGAGCAGGTCATGCAAACTGGACATGCTTCCACGCTGAGTGCCCACCAAGGCCAAGCCGCAACACTCAATAGAATCAAGGTCCATTATTACTGGCCAGGCATGGTGGGATCCATCAAACGGTATGTGTCCTCATGCCACCGATGTCAAAAAACTTCTCCCAGGGATCGAGTTCCCCCGGTCCCCTTGGGGAAAACCCCACTTATCGACACCCCTTTCAAACGAGTGTCGGTAGATATCTTGGGCCCCTTGCACCGCACTAAGAGGAGGAATGCTTACATCCTAAGTGTCATGTGCCAAGCATCACGTTGGCCGGAAGCAACCCCCCTGCCCAGTATTGATGCCAAGCATGTGGCAGAAGCCCTGTTCGTCATATTTACAAGAATCGGGTTTCCGGAAGTGATTCTCACCGACAATGGGTCACAGTTCACAGGCAAGTTGATGAAGGATGTGTATGCTCTGTTTAACTCGGAACACCTTCGGACATCGGTCTACCATCCCCAGGCGAATGGTCTGGTAGAGAGGTTCAACCACACCCTAATTACCATGCTCCGGCGCCTCACGGAAGGCAAACCTGAGGAATGGGATAAATATCTCCCAGCTGCCCTTTTCGCCTACAGAGAGGTACCACAGGCCAGTCTGGGCTATTCTCCATATCAAATAATATATGGATCGCAACCTCGTGGCCCACTGGAAATCCTGAAGCAAACTTGGACGAAGGAACACCTTGACGAGGAGGTAAAGTCGGCATCCAAGTACGTACAGGACCTGCAAGGACGGCTCCAAGAATTCAGATCCATTGCTCGAGACAACCTACTTAGGGCTCGCAAGAGGCAAGAGAAATATTACAACAGGAGGGCCAAGGAGCGGTCCCTCAATGTTGGAGATAAGGTGCTCTTATTGCTTCCTAAAAGCACGAACAAACTGCAAATTTGCTGGCAGGGCCCCTTCGAAGTGGTCAGGAAGGTATCTGCCACCAACTACATAATAAAAATTGGACGCAAGGAGAAGATGTACCATATCAATCTCCTCAAGCGATACATGGAAAGGACCCCTTCCGGCCCCATCCAAAGCCTTTTGACCATCTCCGTAGCTGAGGACGTGAAAGAGCCCAATGAACTGGTAGAATATCCCCTACGGCCCAAGGAAACTCACAAGGACATCAAGACTGGTCCCAGGCTTACCGCAAGCCAGGAGGCGGAGGTCAAGCTTTTGTTATCGGAATTCCAAGATGTCCTATCTGACAAACCGGGCAGAACCACATTAGAACGATTCTCTATGAAGCTTCTTAGCACCGAGCCAATAAGGGTTAAAGCATACCCCCTCCCTCACGCTAAGGCTGGAATAGTCAAGCAGGAAGTAGAGGAATTGCTTAAAGCTGGAATCATAGCCCCTTCAGTCTCCCCGTACAACGCCCCGGTGGTGCTAGTCCGCAAGCAGGACGGTAGCCATAGGATGTGTATAGACTTTCGCCGTCTCAACGCTGTGGCAGAATTTCAGGCTGAACCCCTCCCCGACCCCGCCACCATATTTGCACAGTTGAGCGATGCCAAGTACTTCAGTAAGTTTGACCTAAGCCGCGGGTATTACCAAATAGAAGTCGAACCGGAATGTCGCCCAATGCTTGCCTTCAGTACTCCCCAGGGTCACTATGAATTCCAGACCGTCCCATTCGGACTCAACAACTCCTCCAGCGTGTTCACTCGAATGATGAGGAAGCTACTGGCCCCAATCGACCACCCAGGCATCCAGAACTTCATCGACGATATCCTGGTGGCCACCGAGACCTGGCCCGAACACATGCGACTCATCACATCACTACTGAACCGACTACGAGAAACGGGTCTAACTGCACGACCCACAAAGTGCCTGGTTGGATACGACCGACTGAAGTTCCTCGGCCACACCATACAACTCAACCAGATCCTGCCAGATGAAGAGAAAGTGGCACAGCTGCTAGCGGCCCCCAGACCCTTGGACAAGACAGGCGTAAGGTCCTTCCTGGGAATGTGTGGCTACTATCAAAAGTTCATTCCCCATTACAACTCCGTGGCGGCACCCTTGTCAGACCTTACCAGAAAAACTCAGCCCGACAAAATAATCTGGAATGATGATTGCGAGGAGGCCTTCCAAGCACTTAAAAGGTACCTCACCTCTTCCCCAGTTCTCAAGCTCCCGAACCTTTCCCGGAGATTCGTTCTCAGAACCGATGCCAGTGGATCGGGCCTGGGAGCGGTCCTTATGCAGACAGCGGAAGAAGCAGGTGATACTCTATTCCCAGTAGCTTATGCGAGTCGGAAACTAAACCGAGCGGAGTCTAACTATGCGGCTATCGAGCTGGAATGCCTCGCTCTGGTGTGGGCCATCGAGAAGTTTCAGACTTACCTATACGGCAAACACTTTGTCCTCCAAACGGACCATAAGCCCCTATCGTATCTGTCGTCCAGCAAGCACCTGAATGCGCGCCTCATGAGATGGTCACTCCTTCTACAACCATACTCTTTCCAGATAGAGCACGTGCCGGGCAATGAAAACCACGCCCCTGACTTCCTCAGCCGGCATACGCACCCACAGACCCCCGAGAATGGGAATCCCAGCGGCACTCTTGAGCCCACGAGCAACAGTCAGCCCCACAAGCTGGCACTAATGGTTCCAGTGGAAGCTGAACCATCTTCAGAGGGGGCCGTTGTGACAAAAATAAATTAAGCCAGCGTGCTAGGGCCTGACCACACCCGCTGGCACACCACTCGGCCCATCCCACCTTTAATCAATCTAAGGTTTACTATTGTTCCTTACTCTCTTGACTTGGCCTGCCTGGCGCTAAAGCTACTACCCCCCCCCTTTGTCTTTTCTCTAGGCATCCGTATCACGGTGTAATTTCTTAACCTGACGCACGTCTAGCACATTCTTTATCGACATCTAGATAATATCGTGGCCATCGGACCATCTTGGAGAATTGCGAGTTGACCATATTTGCCTATGGACGGGCAGTCTAGACACGAGACGGCCCGTGTTTGCTTATCTTATCGATACACGAGGTCAGGCGGAAATCCTTTGTCCAAGCAAGCCTAGCAAGCTGCCATATTTGACCGTAACGCCACTCCCCTTTCGCCCAACCTATCTTCCATCTGTATATGGGCACGATTTAGAAAATCGCCTCATTCTTTCCGAGAGCTATCTGGAGTAAACACGCTTGTCCGAGCTTTAGCTTACCTTATCCATCTCATTCCTTTTCCTTACTATTGGACTGGTGGTACGTGCTTGTATATGGTTTGTGTTTAATGGCCTCTTACTATGTGTATTTATATACTTGTGCATTTATTTAGTGCATTATATTTGTGTACATATTTGTGTAATTCTTATCTTGGAGTATGTAAGTAGTCACTTTATGTATTATATTTTATTATCATGACTTGTACGACTAAATAGTCAAAGTCATCCACTTTATCTGGACTAGAATTAGTTATAATTCTTGCCACGTGTATTTAGCTTTCTAGCTACTATTAATTTATCACTGATAAATTACCGCTCGCCACGAGCCCTCTATATTTTATAGATAGATTCCTTGACCGGGAACTATCATAATATTTATGCAACATGTCATATTACCAAGTATATTTTACTCTCATTCCGTGACAAGGAATGCCGTAATTATTTATGTACTATATTCTATTTTATCGGCCTGTCGGCCAGATCACTTTACTTAGATAAATCCATGTAAACATTATCTTATTTGTCTTATCCTATCATTATCTTACCTCGGCTGATCGCCATGATTTTAAATAGCGCACTGACCCTGCGCCCAGGATAGACTTGAATTATTTCCCCTTGTATTTAATTTCAACTTCTAGAGATTACGTTCCTTGAACGAGCCCTGTCTCCGTTCAAGCGTGCTCTATTGTTCGGGCCCAACGGCCAGATGTAAACAATGGACACCTGGTCACTGACCATCAGCCATCTCCCCCCCCTTTTTTCCCTTTCATCTCGTCATTCTAGCCACTCGTGACGATCTCACCTGAGCAGATGTACATCACTGTTTACTATTTATCCTCCTTTAGGAGACCCTCCATTTATTGTAGTCTCCCCTTATAGAATACAATACTCATGTGTTAGCTCCCTTGATATTTGTGAAACTAAGTTATAGTTTCTTCACATCATTATTACAATACTATGTATTATCGCCCTTGTGAAACTTCACTATTATTATTATTACTGTCTCCCCTGATGAGATGTAACATTTAATTGATTAACTCCCCTTACTATTGTGAAACTTTATTATGGTTTCTATTTAAACATTCTGAAGATGTCCTTCACGGAAAGGCGTCTACCTCCCTGTGTCATCATTGTGGCTAAGTCGATCTACGCATCTCGTTGCAGCTTTTATTGCAGGCTACTCCCACTTGGAAGCCCTAACCTCGTAACGCTGATACCAGTCTGCTGACACCAGATCTGGAGATACCAGCCTTACTCACTACTCAGAAGAGTCCGACCAACAACCGCATGCCAGAAGATCCGCCCCTGCAGCTACACATAGTCGGACTGTCCCGTGAGCTAGGACCGATCAAGCCAGCCACCCACAGACAACTCAGCATCAGTCACGCCGATCTCGTCAGAGCAGCATAGGACTCAAAGCTAAGCAACAAAGCCTATGACACTCAGACCACTAGGTTCTTGAATCTTATGATGATAGTCCCTTTTATGTAAATAATTAGGCCCCGCCCTAACACTGTACAGCTTTTTGCCTTTTACTTATTTTCATTCTTATTATTAAAATGTACATATGTTTTACATCATCATCATCATCAAACTCCATTTGAGTGAGGGCTTGAGAGGCTTAAATCCTCTCTTGCAAAAGCCCTGGACAGAAACCCTGCTGTCTTGCGTAGTGCGTAGGCGTCACCATACAGGTCGAGAAATTTTGGTTTCCCAGACCTGTCGAGACGGAGATCAGCAAGTCTGGGGCAGTCGAACAGAATATGAGACACGGTTTCCTCTTCTTCCCCGCAGCGGGGGCACCGTGAGTCAAAATTTGGCCATAACCGTGAAAAGTATGAGCCAACAGGACAGTGGCCTGTCCTGCACTGTGCTATAACAGCTTGCTCAGGCCTGGACAGCCTCCACCACGGGGAAGTGCGGTCAGGGCGCCTCATGCGCTCCCAGACTCCACGGGCTTTTTGGGACTTGTCCCAGCACTCAAACCACTTTTCCATTTCAGTTTTTTGAATTGTAGCCAGGGCATGGTGAAAACTTACAGCCTGTTCAGTTGGTGGAATTTGTCCTCCCTGGTGGGCCAAGGAGTCTGCAATAGTGTTACCAGTCACACCTATGTGACTCGGTACCCACTGCATTATCACAGGAATGCCATAGCGCTGCTTCATGTTGTGTGAGGCCATGATGACAGTGTCGATATTGGGGGGCCATGGTCCAGGGCTTTGCAAAGCCTGTAGTACAGGTTTTGAGTCAGTGACCACAACAATCCGTGTTGCCCTCAAATGTCCCTCGCCGAGATGTGAATCGATGACCTTTAGGGCTTCACAGACTGCCATGGTCTCCGCATCAAAACTGCAAACACTACCACATGGTCCAAAGATTTTAACTGAGTGGGAGCCAGGAAAGTCGATGTAGGCTCCATAGCCTGCTCTTTCGGAGTCCAACAATGCCGACCCATCAGTGTATGCAAAAATAGCACAGGGTTTGAAAGCATTAATGGTCTCCAGTGCTATTATTTGGAGGTCGTTAGATGAACGATTTTGCTTGGTGGCGTTAGGATCTGCTAGTCTCAGTCGTACGTCTGGGGTCGTTGGGCGACACCAGGGGGGAAGGGGGTGAAAACGTTGGATGTTTTGTCGGTTGGTGGAGAGGCCAGCTTTATCAGATAGTCTAGTGGCATGGTGCATAAAAGACTGCATCTTGATACGTCTTCTGCATCTCCAACCATCCACTAGTTTTCTAGCTGGGAGGTTTTCGTCCAGCCTTTTATATCGCTCAAAGCAGGTCAGTACTGACCTTTCCCGCCTAAGGTTTAGTGGACCAACATTAGCCATTATTTCAGCCGCATTTACTGGACTTGTCCTAAAGGTACCACAGACAAATCTTAGTGCTTGGGACTGTATTTTATCAAGCTGTTCAAGAGCAGTCCTAGAGCCATAAATTTGCACAGGTAGGCTGTAGTCTATCTGTGATCGGACTGCTCCTAAATACAGGGATCGGAGCATGTCTGCTCGGGCTCCCCACTTCGTGGATGCCAGCTTCCGCACAATGCAAAGTTTCCCTGAGGCCTTTCTTGCAACATCCTGAATGTGCTCACACATTTTTAGTTTGCGATCTAAAGTTACACCAAGGTACTTGGGTAGCTTTTCCATGCTGAGAGCCACTCCGTTAAGGGAGAGCCGGAAAGGTTGTTCGAGAATGCCAGTCCCGAGCGTGAACAGGGAATAGACTGTCTTGGAGGTGTTTATTTCTAGCCTCCATTTTTGTGTGTATGAGCAGAGCGTATGGAGATCTTCTTGCAACACTTTTTGTATAGAGGCTGCGCTCCTTCCGGATTTCCAAAGGACAATATCATCAGCATATAGCAGCTTTTGGCATTTTAGCTGAGCCGGTAGGTCATTTATGAAGGCCGTGAAAAGGATGCATGACAGGACGGAGCCCTGGGGGAGGCCGTGCTCGAGGGTCATTTCCCCTGAGACTTCTCCGTACATCCTTGTTCTTATTGTACGCTCTTGTAGGAAGTTTTACATAAGAAGTATTTGTTGCCTGCATTCATAACATTGTGCCTGTAGTCCTTATGTGCAAGTTAAGGTCCTCAAATAATCTAAATCCCCTAGACACCTAAACGGCCACCATCTTTGACCTACTTGTCACATATTTGGAGAGCCTGATCCGGGATCTATTTTACCCTACTCACACTGCAGGCACAGCAGGCAACTACCCATTGATTTTACTATCATCATTTGTAATACCAAGCAATTGAGTGTCATCAGAGCTATTTTTTTACATTTATATTAGCTGTAATTATACCTCTTTACAGGTTACTAAGCACCAAACCAAAGCTGGTTCCACCTTTCCCATAACTCTTAAGTAATCGCTTTCGGCAGCTCCTTAATCTATCCTATATCTTATCCTACTATCCACTCCTTCTACTTCATTCCCCTCCACCGCCCTATCATCCCTCATCACCATGACCAGTGGCACACGTTCCAAAGCAGACTCTGACATAAAGCAAAAGATGGCCAACTGGAAAGAAGCTGCGGCCTACCTTCATAATGATGAGGCAGAGCAGAGAGAATACGTAAGGAAACGATTAGAGGCTCTCGAGGAGGAGGAAAAGGAAGAAAAAAGAAAGGAGAAGGAAGCTGAAAAGGAAGAAAGAAGAAAGAAGGAGGAAGCTGAAAAGGAAGAAAGAAGAAAGAAGGAGGAAGATGAAAAGGAAGAGAGGAGACTAGCGAGAGAACATGAAATAACCATGGAAAGGGAAAGAATACAAGCTGAAATAGCTATAGCTAAAGAGAAGGAAATCACGGAGAGGGAAAAGGAGAAAGAAAAAACGGCCAGAGAAAAGATAGCCGCGGACAAAGAGAGCGGAGCCGCTAGCCAAGCCTCCTCCGAATCTCGCCCGGCTAGCCCTGCCTCCAGCCAAGGTTCCGTAAACGGCCTACCCTACATGCCAATGGAACCCTTCGACGATAAAAGCGAAAGCGTGGAAGTCTACCTAGTTCGTTTCGAAGAGGTTGCGCGCTTTTATGGTTTACCAGAGGACAAATGGTCTTTCAGGTTATCCCAGTGCCTCAGGGGCAAAGCTTACGAGGTATACTCGAAACTACCTTCCAGCCAAAGAGAAGACTACACAGCCCTCAAGCAAGCACTGCTTATCCAGTTCGAGCTAACTGCCGAATCTTACCAGAAGAAATTCAGGACGTCCCGCCTCGAGCGCAGAGAGACTTATGACAGCCTCTGCAGCCGACTGGACAAATACCTGAGAAGATGGCACAC
>JADKLZ010060904.1:0-13651 GCA_021533235.1 Biomphalaria straminea | reverse complement strand
TGTTGAGTTGATCAAGAATTTGCAAGCTGAATAGAGGAATTGTAAAATCAATGAAAGATAGTAATATATCTTTGACAACAGGTAACTGAGATCATCATTAGAGTTGACTTTCATCAACCCTAACCGTTATAGAAACTTTTATAAATTGAATAATACTTAATTTTCATATTTATTTTCTATGCATGATTTAAAACAGCGGAAAACATTAGAAGTGTAAATTAAGTTAAACAATGACGAAGCGGTGTATACACAAAGTATTTAATATAACTTTATTTTTTTCTTCCTAATAGTCTTAAGAGGTGAGTCTAATCTCTTGGAACTAGAGGCTTATGGATGCTTCTCTCCATGTGTCTGTATGAGCAGAATTAACTGGTAAAGATACAAGCAAATGTAAATGTTTACATCTCTCTTAACGATGGCTCGTAAACCATGACGCTTGGATTAAAAGGCGAGGCCCAAGGCGGAGCACGACGGGGAAACTCCCCCTTATTCATTTTTTTATTTCTTTTCTGTACCACATCTGGTGTACGCCATACAAACTGTCCCCTGCCTTGTGGAACTGTGTGTGGATAGCGACATGTTTGTTGTTGCGTTCTTCTATCTCCGCATGTGCATGTGACGTTTTGTTTTCAATGATATGATGTTCTGTATATCGTCACATGCCGGGGATTGATATTACTATTGAACTTAATAACTTGAATTCAATGAAGAAAGAAACTCTATGTTTTCTACAATAACAACTTTAATACAGCTTCTACTTTCTTGAACAAAAACTTTCTCAATTTCTACTTTAATATAAATAAAACTTCACTTATATAAACCAACTTCTTAAAAACAGACTTCTCCTATTATTTCTTTATAAAGAGAAGATTGATCAACGGACCATCGCTACATAAAACTACTACTATGCGACGACACACGCTCTACAAATACCGTTACTGTGCGAGGACCCGACTAACTCCTTTTCCCTTTATTTATACTTTTTTAAATCGTATCTTCCAGAAGCATAGAATATTCTCTGATAACTATTTTAGTAACTTTGACCTTCTGGAAGATGACGTGTGTAATTTTTTCCTTAACCCCTTTCTATGATTGGCTATTCTAAAATTAACTTGTTTACGCTGGACAGCGCACTGACTTGATCTGGTTTCTAGAACCTACTCTAAAAGGGACACAACCAAAATCGTTACAGTGCAATGGACTCTGTTCTCAAAAGGATTTTCGCTTAGCTTCCCTAACTGTTGTAAAATGTTTGACATGTTTCGGACGTTCTTTCATAGTTGAAGATAAATACCTCCTAGTCCAAACCTCCTGCAGGGCGACGGGGGATAGGAGCGGGCAGGGTTTGAACCCGGGACCATGGATAAGTCCGAACGACAGTCCAGTGCGCAAATCGCAAGACCAGGCAGCAATCCAAACTTGCCTAATCGTCTCTTCTAACGATCGTTTCTATCCAAGAGGATAAGAATCATTGCCCGAGAAATTCTGTTCATAAGTAGTTCATTTCACTATGTTGAAAATGAGATGTAGATCTACTTACCGATACCATAAGTAACTTTGTGAAGAGCAGGCTCTGACCTATAAGGTTGACATCTGCTAAGAGCCACAACGCACACATACTGCAGTCCAGGTGGAAGCTCCACCGTTGCGGCACTGTGCCTAGGATTCTCTACCTGACGGAAGAAACTATCTGGAAAGTAATGAAATTGACATGTATAGATAGAGGTCTGATTGATAATAGGGCATGGTCTTCAATTTGGATATACACAATTTGATTACAGTTATGAAAAGGAATCTAACACGTAGATAAATGTTTTTTAAATGTAAACTGATAGTTTTTTTTTAAAGTGAATTTCTATCTATAAAGATATCTGCAACCACATCATACAAAACAAATTCACCTCGCTAAAGTAAAAACGATTATAGCAAAGTATTTAAAGAGATTCAACATAATAATAAAACTCATATTCCTACATTACGCTATCTAGAATCACACTAACAACAAAATGTAGAATCACACTAACAACAAAATGTCTAAAATGAAATAGATTATATGTTATGGTCAAGTAAAATATCGTTTCTATATTTTAGGGTCAACACATATATGGTCTCTATATTTTAGGGTCAAGTCATATAGTGTCTCTATATCTTAGGGTCAAGACATATATGGTCTCTATATCTTAGGGTCAAGACAAATATGGTCTCTATATCTTAGGGTCAAGACATATATGTTGAATATATCTTAGGGTCAAAACATATATGGTCTCTATATCTTAGGGTCAAGACAAATATGATCTCTATCAGTCTCTATTGTTAATTATTCCAGAAATTCGCGGAACTTTCCGCGGAACACAGTTTGGCAAACACTGATATAACATAAGAGAATGTTTTCAAGACAAACGAATTTAACCTTACCATCTTTACTGCAAGACTCGTCTTTTGAAGAATAGACTTCAAATGCACTCGACAAAAATGACTTTGCTAGTTGGGGATGCAATTGCTGAGAGATGTCGAGAACATTTCGATCGTTGTCTTTCTTGAACTGCTTCAGGATTAAATCAGCTCCTCCTAATAGGACGAATAAACATATAAGTCGATATAAGCTACAAACTTTCAAATTAAATCATTTGGAATGAGTTAATTTCAATGTATAAGTATAAGAAGAAGTGTGTGTTTTAGGCACACTTTTTTTTTTAAACTCAGATTACGCCGAACTAGATCTAGATCTATACCAATACATAAAACCTTTTTTTTTGTTTTGTAACTAAATACCATAGACTATATATTACATGGACTGCCAACTCTATGCACTAAGCCTATATTTTTCAATTAATAAGTTCCGTTCACCGAGGCGTCCTTAGTTATAAGGGTAGAGTACTTCCGGTAGATTTGTTTGCGATATAAATAAAACATTCCCGAAGATTTGTATCACCACTTTTACAGCAAATCATGAATGGAAACTTAATTGTTATATAAGATGTTACAGATGAAAGTGTGCACAAATCAATTTGTGACATAGATCTGTAACTGTAAAGCTTTATAAGTTATTTTCTTAGCCAATAATGACTAACTAGACTAGCCTGTATTTTCGTGTATTTTCTTGATTACGACATTGATTGAATCATGATGCCAGTTTGGATTACTTTTTCAAAATCACATTTGACAATTTACACATATCTAGTATGGTGAATGAACGTATGGTCGTATGCCAAAAGAAGTATTTTTTGGTGAGCTTTACAGAGGTGACAATGGAAATGCTTTAAAGACCATTTTTGGCGCTAACTTGCCTTAGCTGACATAGAAGACAGCACCTTGGTTATATGCGGCTTTTTAATAATAAAATAGAAAAAGGATGAATCACACATGTCAGTACATTCTGTGACGTTTTAAGACAATTTAAGCTAAAACACATTGCAGGACAGGCCACTGTCCTGTTGCCTAATATTTGTCACAGATATGGCCAATTTTTGATTCACATTGCCTCATATCCTGTTTGACTGGCCTCAGTCTTGCTTATCTCCATCTCAATAGGTCAGGGAAACCAAAAGTTATCGACCTGTAAGGTGAATTGTATGCAATGAGCAATACATCAGGGTTTCTGTCCAGGGCTTTGGCAGGAGGATTTGAGCCTCTCAAACCCTCACTCAAATGGAGTGTGATGATTTGGACTTTTTATGCCTTTTTTTCGGTCTTGGCTAGAGTTATTTTAAGACTAAACTATTGACATGCAGCTGTCGACTAGCCGGTAGTGAGAGCTGCATCGTCGTCAAACATCAGTTCCTTAATCAGGATATGTCGTCTCCTCGTTTTGGTCAAGCCAGTTTAAGAAGCCTTTCATCCGACCTACTGTGGACATCTACTGCATCTTCCTGGTTTTTAAAGGCGCAATGAGAGTACAGACGAAACAATTTCTAATAGTGTTGATGGCCAAAACCCATCCTTGTTTTACCCTGCTCTTGATAGATAATACTTGATAGATAATACCTTTTAGTCTTAGAGGAAGAACTGACAGTAGTTTCATTATTTATTTGGACAGACAATTTTCACTAGTAAAAACCACTTGTGCTTAGTGTGAGAATATTGCTAAGTGAATTTGATATTTCTATTACTTTCTATTCAAGTCACTCAAGATAAATTTTATTTACAACAAAAAATTTTAATAATGCAAGTTTTTTTTTTTAAACTAAACTAAAGGTGCATTCTACTTCCAAAAACCTGATTTGATTGTCACTAACTTTCAAATTAAAGTGAGCTTTTTTTACTTTCTCCAATAACATTGTGTATTGTAATTTTTAAAAACAAATGTATCACTTTTACTTGTCATTGTAAAATAGTAGGTACAAAAATCACCTTAAATACGTTACATGGTACTTAATCCTATGCATAAAATGATAATACATCAGAAAATGAAATGATCATTTTCAGTATTTAATGTGTCATTTAAAAATGATAATTATATTAATACATATCAGATTTGCAAACAAATGAAAACCATGCAAATATTTTTATTTTGAAGTATAGATGATTAAACTTTTAAGTGTCTGAACAATACTACTCAAACATTAACTTATTATTTTAGACTTTTTACAGGAATGTATCTTAAGCTTGACTGAAAGAGAAAGTTGCTATAATTTAAATAATAAAATTGAATAGTCTGAACATGTAACTAAAAATTGAAAAATGCTATCATTTATTGACAAGTGAATGTTGAAGTAATGTTGTGCTTTCTATTTTAATAAGTCAAGAAGCTTTAAGTCTCATTTTAGTTAAAGCATAATGGGATGAAAAAAATCACTTTCTATTGAAGTATGTGCTGTCTTCTAAATCAGCTAAGGCAAGTTGGCGCCTAAGCTGGTCTTAAAAGTATTTCCATAGGTCATCTCTGTTACATTGACCACCTTTTAGCTCACCCAAAAAGAATTCGTTTGGCAAATTTTCAATCACCATACGAGATACGTGTAATTGTCAAATTTGATTTTAAAAAATAATCCAAACTGGCATCACAATTCAATCAATGTCGTAATCAAGAAAATACACGAAATACAGGCTAGTCTAGTTAGTCTTTATTGGCTAAGAAAATATTTTATAAAGCTTTACAGTTACAGATCTATGTCACAAATTGATTTGTGCACACTTTCATCTGTAACATCTTATATAACAATTAAGTTTCCATTCATGATTTGTTGTAAAAGTGGTAATACAAATCTTCGGGAATGTTTTATTTATATCGCAAACAAATCTACCGGAAGTACTCTACCCTTATAACTAAGGACGCCTCGGTGAACGGAACTTATGCTTAGTTACCTTAGTGTTGGCAGTCCATGTAATATATAGTCTATGCTAAATACATACAGTAAACGATTAGAGAGTAATTGAGATTTGTACATTAACAAACTATTATTTTTGCGTTTTTTTTTGTATCAGGTCTTTAAACAACGATATGGTTAGAGTCGTAAAAAGCAAAACGTGTAACAGGACAAGTTACATTAATGGAGCCCTTTTCCCTAATTTTTCCATGAACAAAGAAATAGGGGCTGCTTGTGGCGACGCTCTGGTGGTATCGTGTCCCCCTCACTACGCCTATAGGTGTGATAATAATAGAAACTAAAAAAAAAAACGTATTTAAATTAACAGAGAAAGATTGGGATAGACTAGAAAGTATAGAAAATAAACAATGTCAAGGTCACTTAATGAAAAGCTACTGTTTCCACCTAAATATTTTAAGAACAGCAGATGAGCTTTAAATTAACATTTCTTCAATATTGCTAGCTCAGACTGTAACACAATGGAGTAGCTAGGGGGGGGAGGAGGGGGAGCATTTGAATATTCCCCCCCCCCTGGCCTTCACTTCTTTGGGGGGGGGGGGGCAAAAAGAGTGTTTTTTACATAAAAAATATATATTATGCAAAATGGTCAAGCCCCCCTGGGCCCCCCAAGCGATGGAAAATTCCTAGCTACGCCCGTGCTGTAACACCTAAATTTAGTTCAGAGATGAGAAAGTATGTTAGTTTTGTGAATGAATATATAGTGCCTTGTATTGCTAGAGACGTAGAAGTAGTGACGTATTCAGACTACTGTCAGACGGTTGAATGACGTGGCAGAATAGGTGTACACAGAGAACAAGCTGGCTAGAGCCAAGAGAAGGTTGAAGAGTGCGACATATGGATGAGAGAACAACGGATAGTGAGTCAAGACAAGCGTTAAAGTTGTACATAAATACATCAGTGGAACACTTCAGAAGTCGTAAGTACTATATCATTGCATTCAGGGGCGTAGCTAGAAATTTTCCATCGTTTGGGAGTCTCGGGGGGGGGGTGACCTCTTTGGGGGCCCTACATTTTGCGTAATACTAGTAATACCTTATTTTTTATGTAAAAAAAACGCTTATTTGGGGGCCCCACTCGAGTCGGGCCGGGGGATTTTCTTATTCTCCCCGCTCCTCCCCCCACCCTAGCTACGTCACTGATTGCATTATTTAGCGCTCAAATACAGCTACCAACTCTTGAAGAGGTTTTTCATGAAAGATGCCTTTCCAAAACACGATTCTTAAAGATAACCTGCACCTATTAAACCACTGTTACATAAAATCTTAACGATGTAATCGTCTCCTTTCCATTAGGACTAAAACTGAAAGATTTAAAACTCCTTTGTCCCACTTTCGGTCAGAGTGTTACAAGATAACCTGTCGTCATCGAGAAATGCATAAAGTCGATTTCAAAAAGCGCTGGTAGTGAATGTGTATGTGTGTTCGTATGTAAATGTTTTTCGAATTTTTAATTTATATTGTTTTATGCAGAGGATGTCTATTGTGGTCAAACTGAATTTCCGTTTGATTGGATCAAAAAAATTATCTTATCTTCATTATAATTTCCTTTGGCTAGTTAAGACTAGTTTAGTGAAGTAATGATACTTTACACAACACACAAGATCCTAGCCAGGACAACACCAGCCGAATCGTTGTTCTTAGGCTGCAGAGCAATAATCCAGTCGTTGCGATGGATATTCAACTTCTATAAATGTTGCTTTAAATGATATAAAACTGTTTATTAGGGAAAACATATCCAAAAAAGGTAAATGTAAATTGTAAAATATTGTTATGAACCTGTTGTGGCACAGACGGGGTAGTAGTGGTGTGTGTAGTCAGCCAACACAAATCGCCCCAGGCCAGACGAGCGGTCAAGCGTGACGAGTTACTACGATCAGCCGCGACGCGTCTCGACAAGAACATTCTTGTAACTTCAGCGGCGTAAACAGTGCTCAGGAGCGTCACGAGGATTATAGTCATCTGACGACCCAGAAACGTCGAGGGGCGTTCTGTCCGGTTCGAGAAGGCTAGCAGGGACCCTATATAAAGAACGAAGGTATCAGAGGCCGGGTGACAACTTTCCGATCTACAGTTCGTTCCTAGGGCTCAGTACAAGTTCGAGACGAGACAAGGAGACCCGTGCAACAGTTGATACGGCGGTACAGCTATTAACGGAGAGACATTTGTACAGTCTTATGTTACGTGCTGCCATTTGTACAGTATTGGTTATTATTTATTCACATTAAACTTTTACGTTACTTTGGAGCCCGGAGTTGTCAAGTTCTTTAAGTTGGTGGTGTATGGTGCAGTTTGCAGAGAGCCTGGATAGTGAGATTCGTAACACTGGTGTCAGAAGTGGGATCCCGCCATGGCTGCTACGAAAACGCTAGACCAACTCCTTCTGAAGGAACTAAAGATAGAGCTCGGTATTCGAGATCTGAAGAAGAGCGGAAATAAAGAAACCTTACAAGCACGCCTACGGGAGGAGTTGTTGAAGGAAGGAGCAGATCCGGACACATATCTTTTTGAAGTCGAACCGGATTTGCGAGAACAGATCAACAGTAACATGCAGAAACAGTTGGCAGCTATGCAGGAAAACATGGAGACTATGCAAGAACAGAACGCCAATAGCATGCGGGAACAGATGGCAGCTATGCAGAAAAAGATGGAAGCTGTTCGTGAGGGGCAAGGAAACACCAATGACAAGATCGACGCCATGGACTCGGGAATCAAAGAAGAGTTATTGACAATGAACCGACGCATACATGCTGTGGAGGAGAGGATCACCACCATAGATGAACAGATGAAGCAGAGAGTCGACGCGGTGGAGAAGGCCATCGACGAAATGAAGATACAAGTCCAACACAAGCCCACAAATATATCAGAAACAGATATTAAGTCATGTGTACCTGAAGTCTCTGGGAAGATGAAGACCCCTGTATTTGATGGTTCCGTGTCCTGGTCTGTATACAAGAAGCAATTCGACGCAGCAGCCAAAGTTAACAAATGGAACAGCGAGGAGGAGAAAGCAACAGCCCTTGTGTTATCCTTACGAGGAAAAGCCTCAGAACTGCTACAGTCTCTACCGAACCAGCAAGACTTCACCGCCCTTGTCCAAGCTATGGAACTCCGTTACGGGGATGAACATCTGCAAGAAGTTTATCGTGTGCAACTCAAGACCCGACAACAGCGCCCCGATGAAACACTACAGGAGCTAGAGACAGACATCGAACGCCTCGCACATCTGGCCTACCCAACAGCCGCACAAGATTTTCTGGAAGTCATTGTCACAGACGCGTTCATTGATGCGCTTCGAGACCCCGAGTTAAAGAAAGCCACCAGAGTTAGTGGTAAACGTAAGGCCAGTGAAGCCCTTGTATACGCTCTCTCATATGAAGCCGCTAAAGACACATCTGGGAGCGCTCATCAAGGTAGAAGGTTGGAAGTCAAAGAAGATGAATTCGCACAACTTGTGAGAAGGGTGACAGAGGCACTAGATGAACGACGAACAAGCCAGATACCAGAAAATCAACCTAGGGTTCCTGTAAGATGCTGGAATTGTGGTCAAGTCGGTCACATACAAAGAAGCTGCACTAGAAGGTTTCCACAAACCGGAACCCATTACAGATCAGAAGGGTATGCACGACCAAGTTCCCGGGGCTACCAGGGAAACTAGCACGCGCCGGCTTCAAGGGGCGGAACCCGGCGACACAGAGAATGAGAGCCCCTGCAACCATCATCCCGGTCGCCGTGCTAGGGCAGAGTAGGAGTTTGAAAATCATCGGGAAAATTGGATGTCAGAACTATCACTTCCTCCTAGATACTGGTGCCTCACGATCAGTCATCCGGTCAGATAAAGTGGACAATAGCAAGAAAACACCAGTTAGATCCTACTCGTTGAAAACAGCAAGTGGAGAACTGATGCCCATAAAAGGCCTGATCGACATAACAGTTGAGATCGGGAATCAGTCATTCAAACACGAATTTCTGATCGCTGACGTCACAGATGACTGCATAATAGGACTCGATTTTATGCTCAAATATGGCTTTTCTTTGAATATCGGCGGAGGCACTTTACAATGTGGGAATCTCGAAGTACCCTTGCTTGGTGACGAGGATGAAGAAGATGGCCTAGTCAGAAGGGTCCAGCTGGTAGAAAATACAACTTTGCCTGCTAAGTCGGAAATGATCATTTGGGGAAGAATCGAGGACGGTTATCCCATGACAAGAACAGCGCTGGTAGAAAGTTTGGGCACCAACAACAACGGGATAGCAGTAGGAAAGACACTAGTGACGATTGGGAAAGACCAAAAGGTACCAGTAAGAATTATGAACCTTGGCACAGTAGAGAAACATTTACGGGAAGGTAGCACAATCGCTGGTTGTCATGCTCTTGAGATGATAAGAAACTGTAGCAGTGAAAACCCCGACGGACGACTAGAGCCCAGTGAACCACCTGTTACTAAACTTCTGGCAGATGTCAAAACGATCCTGTCGAAAGAACAGTACACCAAAGCAGAACAATTCCTCAGAGAGTTTTCTGACATATTGCCATCTGATGAAATGGACTTTGGGAGAACAAATCTGATCCAGCATCGAATAGACACGGGAAACACTAGGCCTATCCGACAGCAACCACGTCGCCTGCCGCTAGCCAAACACCAAGAAGCTATGGACATGATAGAACGAATGAGGCAGCAAGGGGTTGTTGAACCATCCAACAGTCCATGGTGTTCACCCATCGTCTTGGTAAAGAAGAAAGATGGATCCACGAGATTTTGTGTCGACTATAGATTATTAAATGACGCCACACACAAGGACAGCTACCCGCTACCTAGGATTGACGACACATTGGACACACTTGCTGGGTCACAGATCTTTTCCACCCTTGACCTGAAGAGCGGTTACTGGCAAGTGGGACTACACCCCGAGGACAGAGATAAAACGGCCTTCTCTGCTGGTAATGGTCTCTGGCAGTTTACCGTGATGCCTTTTGGACTCTGCAACGCCCCAGCCACATTTGAAAGACTAATGGAGCATGTGTTAAGAGGACTCAACTGGACAACGTGTCTTGTTTACTTAGATGACATTATCGTCATAGGCAGAACCTTCGAGGAACATATTGCAAACCTGAAGGAAGTATTTGAACGAATTAGAAACGCTGGAATGAAATTGAATCCAAAGAAGTGCTCCTTGTTCAGAAGAAGCGTCAAGTTCCTTGGGCACATCGTGTCAAAAGAAGGAGTTAGCACAGACCCGGATAAAGTCGAAGCTGTAAGAGGATGGCCGATCCCCGCTAATATCCAGGAGTTAAGAAGCTTTCTTGGACTCTGCACGTACTACAGACGTTTCGTGCCTAACTTCTCTAGCCTCTGTAGCGCCCTTAATCAATTAACAGAACCGAAGCGGCCGTATATTTGGACAACGGAATGTCATGAGGCCTTTGAGAGACTTAAAAAGGCTCTTGTTTCATCACCAATTCTGGCCTACCCGATACCAGGCGAGATGTTCATGCTTGACACCGATGCGAGCAATACTGGAATTGGCGCTGTCTTATCCCAAAAGGTAGAGGGAACTGAGAGGGTCATAGCTTACTTTAGTCGGAGCTTGTCCAAAGCCGAGAGAAACTACTGTGTCACGAGACGCGAGCTACTGGCAGTTGTCGATGCCATACAACATTTTCACAAATACTTGTATGGGCAAAAATTCATCATTAGGACAGATCACGCTGCTCTACAATGGCTGTTGTCATTTAAAAATCCTGAAGGACAAGTCGCCAGGTGGATTGAACGTTTGCAAACCTACGACTTCGAGACACAGCACCGAAAAGGACAGACTCACCAGAATGCTGACGCACTTTCTCGAAGACCTTGCAGAATGGAATGTAAACATTGCAGCAAGGTTGAAGAAAAGGAAGTTATCATTGATTGCCAACGTCTTGGGGTACAAGCTTCCGGGTCATGGTCCGACGAAAGGATCCGAGAAGACCAGTTGAAAGATGAAGACCTGGCTCCCATTATGCTTATGAAGGAAGACGGACAAAGACCGGAATGGCATCACCTTTCTGATAAGGGAGCTGCTACCAAGGCATATTGGGCTCAATGGGACTCACTGACAATCGATAATGGAGTTCTCAAGAGGGTCTGGGAAACGGCAGATGGGACATGCAATCGCCTACAGCTGTTGTTGCCCAAAGTGAGAGTTGCTGAGGTGCTGCAAGAAATCCATAATAATGCCAGTGGGTCACATCTAGGCGTCAACAAGACCTTTGAAAAAGTACGCCAGCGATTTTACTGGTTTGGCTACCGAGATGATGTCGAGGAATGGTGCCGAAGGTGCGACACATGTGCAGCAGCAAAGGGCCCGCACAAGAGAACGAGGGGACGTATGCAGCAATACAATGTCGGTAACCCCTTTGAAAGGATAGCCATCGATGTTGCCGGACCATTTCCGAAATCTCAGAGAGGAAATAAGTACATCCTAGTAGTGATAGATTATTTTACTAAGTGGCCCGAAGCATACGCCATTCAGAACCAAGAAGCTACCACCATAGCGGAAACACTTGTGGAGAATTGGATTAGCCGTTTCGGTGCTCCAAGGGAATTACACTCCGACCAAGGCCGAAACTTCGAATCCAAGACCTTTCAAGAGATGTGCCAGGTCCTCGGCATCGAAAAGACACGGACAACCCCTCTACATCCTCAGTCAGATGGCATGGTAGAACGATTCAACCGAACGCTGGAGCAACACCTGTCGAAAGTCGTTGATGAAAGCCAAGATGACTGGGACACCTATATCCCGATGTTCCTTATGGCATATAGGGGATCGATTCACAGCACCACAGGTTACACTCCAGCAAAGATGTTGTTCGGCCGGGAGCTGCAACTACCATGTGACTTGTTATTCGGGATTCCAGGCAATGAGCCAGCCTCTTCCACAGACTATGTCGCAAATCTCCGAAAACGGATGGAGAAAACTCACGCCCTAGCTCGCAGAAACATCAAGATCAACGTCGACCAGGCAAAGACAAGGTACGATAAACGGGCCAATGCCGCTGGTTTTCATGAGGACGATCTGGTGTGGCTGTACAACCCACAGAGACGGAAAGGCAAGTCACCAAAGCTTCAAACAGACTGGGAGGGACCCTACCGCGTGGTAAAAAGAATCAACGATGTCGTGTACCGGATACAGAAGAGCCCAAGATCCAAACTAAAGGTCGTCCATATCGACAGACTCCACAAGTACCATGGTGAAGCCGGATCTGCCCGGGACGGACAGATCTAAGGAGGGGGCAGTGTTATGAACCTGTTGTGGCACAGACGGGGTAGTAGTGGTGTGTGTAGTCAGCCAACACAAATCGCCCCAGGCCAGACGAGCGGTCAAGCGTGACGAGTTACTACGATCAGCCGCGACGCGTCTCGACAAGAACATTCTTGTAACTTCAGCGGCGTAAACAGTGCTCAGGAGCGTCACGAGGATTATAGTCATCTGACGACCCAGAAACGTCGAGGGGCGTTCTGTCCGGTTCGAGAAGGCTAGCAGGGACCCTATATAAAGAACGAAGGTATCAGAGGCCGGGTGACAACTTTCCGATCTACAGTTCGTTCCTAGGGCTCAGTACAAGTTCGAGACGAGACAAGGAGACCCGTGCAACAGTTGATACGGCGGTACAGCTATTAACGGAGAGACATTTGTACAGTCTTATGTTACGTGCTGCCATTTGTACAGTATTGGTTATTATTTATTCACATTAAACTTTTACGTTACTTTGGAGCCCGGAGTTGTCAAGTTCTTTAAGTTGGTGGTGTATGGTGCAGTTTGCAGAGAGCCTGGATAGTGAGATTCGTAACACTGGTGTCAGAAGTGGGATCCCGCCATGGCTGCTACGAAAACGCTAGACCAACTCCTTCTGAAGGAACTAAAGATAGAGCTCGGTATTCGAGATCTGAAGAAGAGCGGAAATAAAGAAACCTTACAAGCACGCCTACGGGAGGAGTTGTTGAAGGAAGGAGCAGATCCGGACACATATCTTTTTGAAGTCGAACCGGATTTGCGAGAACAGATCAACAGTAACATGCAGAAACAGTTGGCAGCTATGCAGGAAAACATGGAGACTATGCAAGAACAGAACGCCAATAGCATGCGGGAACAGATGGCAGCTATGCAGAAAAAGATGGAAGCTGTTCGTGAGGGGCAAGGAAACACCAATGACAAGATCGACGCCATGGACTCGGGAATCAAAGAGGAGTTATTGGCAATGAACCGACGCATACATGCTGTTGAGGAGAGAATCACCATTATAGAAGAACAGATGAACCAGAGGGTCTACGCTGTTGAGAGAACTAT
>JADKLZ010060902.1:0-10811 GCA_021533235.1 Biomphalaria straminea | reverse complement strand
CCAGTATTCGAACCCGGGACCTCAGTTCGAAAACCAAGTGCTGTACCTTTCAGCCACCGACTCTCGCAAGTTTTATTTAGTTTTAAGAAATAGTCTTTTAAAACAGTTTTCCATAGAACATTACCAGGAAAAAGAAGAATAGGCAGACAGAGAAAGTCGTAAGAAGACAACATAAAAGAATGGAGAGATTCATTCTAGACAAATGAAACTGAGGAATGGAAAAAAACGTAGAAAACAATCCTGTGTGGTGCCCCAACGGTTCAAAAGGTGTTGGAGATAATCCATACTCGTTCTACGCATGTAGGTAACCAACAACTATTTATGTAACAAATGAGGATAGCCTATCCAAACCAAACATTCAATATCCCAATGCATAACAACTTAAAAAAACGACTTCATCCATTGATTTAATTTTCATTAATAGTTTTAATGCTGGTCCTAGTTTATGACAATTGCTTTTAATTCATTTTTTATTAACGTTGGTGTATCTACATCTCTGATATTTTTATTTTTTTTTAAACATTTTATACTCAACACTGATGACAACCAAATGAGCGATAAAGACTTCCTAAGGTCACTGTCGTTCTGACTGAGTGTTTATAGTCATCACTTCACCGGGGTGGGGACAAAGGTTTGTATATGTTGAAGTGTCAGAGTTTGTTGCCTTTTTTCATTTTATAGTTCATTAACTCATCTGAGTTTCAAACAGGGTCCAAAGCATTATGCCTACTAAAAATTCTCTAACATTTTTTCGTAATGTACAAGTAAGGTTTTTGTTAGGGAATCCAGCATTTTCTATTTAATCGCTAAAGTCATGTAAGAGTTTATGCCATAGTTAATTTAACATGGTAATTAATTTTTTACTTGTGTGTGGCTGATACAATAATTACGACGGGTATCATTCATCATTAACAATTAGGTACAGAGGGATTTAAATAGTGAGATATTGGTTTTGGGGTTATTTGAATGTCAAGATAATGTAACTTACTTATGGTGAACAATTGAAATGTAGCAGTGTTTCCCCAAACTATATTTCTCGGAGTTTCGCGAGGTGTGAATGGGTGTCCATGAACTATTGATACAATGAACTCGAAGACATACACATGAATTATTCACAAGTAAATAGAAGGGAAAATAAGATTTTATTAGATCTTCTTGAACGCGAATACAAATGCAAACTTAAACCTAGTTATGAACTTTGAACTGACACTCATTTGAAATTAAGATACAAAAATCGACAATTGAATATCGTCTGGTGTGTCTGAAGAGTGCCACAATATTTCAAAACGAGCTGCTGTTATTTGTCTTCAGTTACGACAAGCAAAATAGTTTAAATTATGTTGCAACACAGTCAAAGTAGAGATCTACAAACATGCGGCTTGATGCCTAACCAGATAAGAGAATGGACCTCATTCACCAATCGTAGACAATCAACATATAGCCACGTGATTCTTTATATCTTATATACACAGTATTTCATCCATTGTGGTCGTCATGTGATACGTATTTTTCATTGTTGTATCCAACGATTTATTTATTTACGATTGTTGAATGAGGTCTATTGAGCTTATCAATATTGTACTTAATATTAAGAAGTTTTTCTCTTTAGGAACATGATATCATTAAAATGTTTATCTATAGTTTGTATTTACTTCAACAAATGGGAGATAATCCGACATAATAAATAAGCAAAGGGTCTCGATCAATTATCTTATCTTATCTTATACAATACAGACGTTACTTCAAAAAAAGAAGATGATTACGTCCTACGCGTCATGTATTCAGTCATGCATATTAACCAATGACTTAAATTCTGCAAATTACTGGTTTTCCTGGCTAGCTCAGGCAATCCATTCCATGCTCTAATAGCGCTAGGGAAGAAGGAGCATTTGTACAAATTCTCCGAAAGTAGAAAGAGTTTCATTATGGATAAGTTTGGGAAAGATATTCTGCTATGGGGTTACTTTACTGAGATACGTGAAATAACGGATGTGGAATGTTTTAATAGTTAAATTTTAAAAAATGCAACAGTTTAAAATGTTGTTATCATTGGCCTCCTTCAGTCGTAGAACGACTATGGTTCATCTCGCACACTTCCTCGTGTGGCTGTGGAGCCCTATTTTGGAGAGACACTCCCGTCCACAAGTATTGCAGGTAAAGGTGGTCTTCGCTACAGTGGTAGAGGAGTTGGCCAGTTTCCGCGTTGTCCGCTTTTCTTCCAGAGCTGAGGCCCATGCTCTTTCGCTGTCCATAGCCTTCTTGGTCACTGTCTCTCTCCATCTGGTGCGGTCTAGAGCTATGTCTTCCCACTGGTCAGTACTGATGCTCACTGATTTGAGGTCGCGTTTTATAACATCTATGTAACGGAGGTGGGGGCGACCAGTTTTTCTTGAGCCAGACGCAAGTTGTCCGTAGAGGATGACTTTCGGTATGCGATTGTCCTCCATCCGGCGAACATGTCCAAGCCAGCGCAGGCGGCGTTGTCTGAGGGCTGTAAAGATGCTGGGAATACCTGTTCGTGCAAGGATCTCAATATTGCAAACTTTTTCTTTCCATGTGATTTTTAAGATCCTGCGATCTTGTTATCTTGTTGTTATAAACAGATATAAACTGTAAGTAGATAATCTAAAACATTATACATACATTAACTTTTACAATATCCCTCCCTTGGCACAAAGTTTGCAATCTCCTGAAGGAGTAAAGTTCTCTTTTCAGACCTTGAGATCAATGTGTCAGAGGATGTTAAGGTCATCTGTTTCTGCGGCCCACGGTTAACGAGGGTGTCATGTGGCCAGCACAACGAACAACCTACCTCACCTTTCCCCAAGTAATGTCAGTTTCGTCATGGACCTAGAGGCGCCCTAAAATTACGAATCCTAGTCTTCACCAGAATTCGAACCCGGGATCCCTGTTAACCACAGCGTCTCCTATTGGCTACTATGATTCTTAAATGTAAATAATATCAATGAAAATGATTGTGTCACTTTAATCATTGCAATATTAAACCATAGAGGCAAGGAAATAGAACACTCTATACTAATAAATCTATAATAAGGCTTTTTAGCCTTAATTCATATGTTTTTCTACAATCTAAGTCTTATTCTTTATGCGATCTAAAACTTCTTTATGCGATCTAAGACTTCTTCCTTATGCGATCTAAGACTTCTTCTTTATGTAATCCAAGACTTCTTTATGCGATCTAAGACTTCTTCCTTATGCAATCTAAGACTTCTTCCTTATGCAATCTAAGACTTCTTCTTTATGTAATCCAAGACTTCTTTATGCGATCTAAGACTTCTTCCTTATGCAATCAAAGACTTCTTTATGCGATCTAAGACCTATGCTTTTGGAAGTTTAGTGTATACAGTCGTTCACCCCTGTGAGGTAATAGTTCTTAATTTCTACGCTAAAATACGCCATGGGTAAACAAGGCCCTGTGTAAACAACGCCCATGGTAAACAACGCCCTTGGTAAACAACGCCCTGTGTAAACAGCGCCCTGGGTAAACAACGCCCTGTGTAAACAGCGCCCATGGTAAACAACGTCCTGTGTAAACAGCGCCCTTGGTAAACAACGCCCATGGTAAACAACGCCCTTGGTAAACTACGCCCTGTGTAAACAGCGCCCATGGTAAACTACGCCCTGTGTAAACAGCGCCCATGGTAAACTACGCCCTGTGTAAACAGCGCCCATGGTAAACTACGCCCTGGGTAAACAACGCCCTGTGTATAAAACGCCATGGGTAAACAACGCCCATGGTAAACAACGCCCTGGGTAAACAACGCCGCGAGTAAACTACAACGTAGGCGAGTGCAATAAATATTTATAGGATGGGCTGAAGGTAAAAAAAAAAGATTTTCTCTGTCGCTACTTTTCCGAATAATAGTCAGATAACCATTAAGGCTGGCGTACTCCCGAAATTAAAAATTCCAGTCTTCACCAGGATTCGAACACGAGACACCCCCCCCCCCCAGTTCGTGGACCGATCGCTTAACCACTCAGCCACTTCGCCTCCGGAGACTTAGAACAGGATGCCAGAAATCAATCAATAGCAGCTTGGTGTAGAAAAGATGAACGCCAGAAATCAATCGATAGCAGCTTGGTGTAGAATAAATGAACGCGACAAATCCGCTGCTTTTAGTAGAGCGAAAAGAAATGTTTAGTACTGAAAATTATTTTTTTTAATAAGCATAAAGAATGACAACAAATACTGACGTCAATTTGATCATTGAGAAGAGGAGGAATAATCTTCTACACAGCAGTGGCATAGCTAGAAATTTGAAATCATTAGAGGGCACGGGGGGGTTGACCTCTTTGGGGGGGGGTAATATTTAATGTACAAATATTCAATTTGGGGCTCCACTCAAGTAGGACCCAAGAGATTTTCAAATTCTCCCCCTCCCTCTCGCACCCTTTCTACGCCTCTTCTACACAGTGTTCGTATGCTAATGGGCCTACAAATGTTGACATCTACCTAGATGAAACAGAACATAAGCAACAAAAAAAAAAACACACCCATGTACACAAAATTTTATGTGGACTGGAATATTTACACTGGTCGAAAAATTGTCAGACATTAGCTCGCAAGACAATGTCAAACTAGGCCTTGGATTACATTGATCTGTTGGTTGACGCCCCTTGAATCCAGCCAATTGGTGCCTGACATGAGTTGTGTGAGCTACATGACAGATGCGTCAACAGACGGACATAACAGAAATGCTTTACATGCTAGAGATATGTACATGTATGTATCTACTAAATTTGTGAAGATATATATACAAAGGTGTCGTGTGAAATGAAGATTGGTACCTACCACTGTGCTGTATTTGTTATCTGATAATAGTCCCGTTGTTAGGACAGTCAAAGATTTTAACACAATACATAGATAAAGTTGTATGCTAAAATAATTATTATTTTGTGGTATCTTAAATAATTAATTAATGTAACTAACTTACGGTTATTTCAGTCAATATAGAATTTCATTATCTCATTTTTTTAAATAGATAATAAAACTTTAAATATTTAATAAAATTATGAAACATTTAGAAAATTTACTATTCGACAAATATTACAATTTAGTCAAAGTATACGTACATGATAATTAAAAATAAAATACATTGACCTAAGCCTCACGAATGTATTTTTAGAATAAGAAAAAAATCACGAAAGAATTAAATGATATTATATTGTAATGACTCTGACTTGCGCACCGCCATCCAGACTAGTGCACAGGTGCGCACCTCTAGTGAATGGACTAGAACAGGATATTGACATTGTGAGAATAACGACTTCCGCCCACGTTGACAGCCAAGATGGAGAAACAGTGCTAAATCAAGATGTTGTTTTGTGTTACTGTGATGTCATGTAAATAAACATCCTTGTCCTCGTTGAGTTGCCTCACTTGAAGTTATTACATTGGCGTCAGAAGTGAGGATTATAGGCAACTCAACGAGAGGAGGTAGGCTTTGATTACAATGACATATTCGAAGCTATTACATCAGCTCTCAATTAAACAGATTAGACAAGAGCTTCGGGACCGAGATTTAAAACCCTTCGGTGGCAAGGAAAGGCTTACGGCTCGTCTGCGTCAAGCATTGATTGAGGAAGATGAAGATCCGGAGACCTACCAGTTCGAAGTTGAACCTGGGATTGTGGATGTCTTTGACAAGATCCAGGAGTGTGGGGATGAATTTACGGAACAATTGAACACGATAAGGATCATGATGAGGAACATGAGCAGGGATATAATGTTGAACGTAGATGAAAGTGTATTGGAAGTGGAAGAACAAATAGACCAAAGTGATCACATGGTGTCGCAACCGAAAGAAAGCATAAACTCGTTTGTGAAAGGGCAGCTGCCTGGTCAGGACTGTGGCTGCACAAACAGTGGTGATGTAGGCGCTGGGGATTGGAGCGCTGTCTGTGACTGTGTTGTGGACAAGTCTGACGGGGGTGACTTTCAAGGCGAGGAACCTGACAACGATTGCTGCGACGATCTCAATGGGATATACCGAATCGAAAGGAAAGAGACAAACGAAGGAGCTGAAGTCCGTTATGTGCCTGAAACATTTGTTTCTGATTTAACTGCAACGAGTACCTCAATGAGCCGGACAGATCAAGACAACGTTGGGTCTGCGTCCAAGCCTGTTGCTTTGGACCTTAAAGACCTCTGCCTATCTGCCGGTGCTCATGAGAGAAATTCGAAGCTTGACAACTGTATCCAGAGGTTTGGCACGAACTGTATGTGCTGCGCATCACACAGGGGATGTGGATGCCAAGAAAAAGATCAACAAGGCATGTCTTCTACTGCCACCATCATCGACGTTGGCATAGATGAATGTCAATCAACCCACTCTAAATCTGAGCTGTCAAGAGGAAGACATCTTCCACTTGAACTTGAAGAGACCTATCTCCTGGACGTGAGACTGTTACCTGAGGATGAATGCGGCATATCGGACTTTGTTTGCAACGTGGTTGCATGTGAACCTGCAACTTCTATGAGAGGCGTCTGTCGGGAGGGTCTGCTGAAACGGCGTGTCCGATCAACGACTGTGCTGACGAAAACAGGGCTCGACACTATTTCTCTGTGTGTCAAACGTCCACGTCATCGTCTCAACAACAGCCTGGTCAACTGGAGAAAGAGAAAGCGGCACTGGAGGAAAGCAATGCGGATGGCTTTGTTGGGAACACCCTACCAACCGCCTGTGGCTCCCACTGATCGACCTCCACCTGAACTGTTAAACTTCAGCTGCAGTGTTTCTTTTCGGGACGAAAAGTGCTAAGACGGGGGCAATGTAATGACTCTGACTTGCGCACCGCCATCCAGACTAGTGCACAGGTGCGCACCTCTAGTGAATGGACTAGAACAGGATATTGACATTATGAGAATAACGACTTCCGCCCACGTTGACAGCCAAGATGGAGAAACAGTGCTAAATCAAGATGTTGTTTTGTGTTACTGTGATGTCATGTAGATAAACATCTTATGTCTCGTTGAGTTGCCTCCCTGAAGTTATTACAATATCTTAAAATGGGACTTGGCTATTAGAGAAATGTCATATAATTATGTATATTAATAGGCTCATTTAAAATATAATTAAAATAAGTAACTAAATTAAATCTTAAAAAACTAGATTTCGCTCGCCGTTTATGCCAATATTGTTGTTATGTTTCTCCATGATATCTTTCTATCATGGCTAATAGTGCCGAAAAGAAAGGCAGTGAGCAGTGGCGTAGCTAGGAATTAGCTATCATTAGGGGGGGGCGGCGGCTGGGGGGGGGGGCTTGATCTCTTTAGTGGTTTCAGCATTTTGACATTAGAAATAATGACATGAGATAATGGCGTGATATTTAATAGTTGACTGGACTATGGGTTCTGATGCTGTCCGGCTGGTTGTGGGACATTTTAATAATCTATCGTTGGATCAGCGCTTGCCATCATGTAGTCAGTGTGTTGATTTTCCCACACGGCACGATGGGACCTTGGACATGTGTTGTGGCAACATAAGGATGGACTACACATCTCGATCGTCATTGCATCCATCCAGTCACGGTTTGACGACGCTGTTTTACTTCTACAAAGTTGTCAGGAGCAAACTGATTGGGACGTGTTTGTGAACAACTGCCCAGACAGATGAACTTAACACAACTGTTAATTCATACGTCCAGTTATGTGAAAACATTATTATATGAAAGAAGAAAATAAAAACATTCAGTAACAATAGTCCCTGGACAGGGCGAGGTACTAGCAGTTGCGGCACTATGCGAAACTGATTGCGCGGGGCCTAGTATATGTTGGAATAAGGAGAATAAGTGAAAATTAATATTTTGTATACGAAAAAAATTCAACTTTGAATTTTATTAATTATTTACTAAGTTAAAAATAGCGATCTGTACTTTATGAACATTGTAAACAATTACATATTTACATGACTAAAAAAGTAAATAAAGTATTAAAACTTTTACTATCTATATAATTTACCCGATTATTACATTTTATTATATGAAAGCTTTTATCGCACGTAGGATTGGCGTTTTCCGCAATGAAAAACACCCACAAAGGAAAATGTGTCTATTTTTCTGGAAAGTTTGAAGAGTTTTCAGGAGATTTTAATAAATTCATGAGATTTCCAGGAAATTTTCGTGTATATTTTGCAATTTAATAATTACACCTTGAATTATCACGGGGCCTGTGATAGCGCGGGGCCAATTGCGACCGCATAGATTGCAGTGGCCTAAGACCGGCCCTGACTCTGGATGACCAACATTGAAATTTAACATTTCGTCATCATCAAGATGTACATAGAAGCGCTGGTTATGAGTGTGTATGTCTTTTTCGTGTGTGAATGTTGTTCGTTTGTGCATCTATATCGCAAATCTATATTGTTATTGTACACTAGTTACGCCGAGGTTGTCAATTGTAGTCAAAACGAATTTCCATTTGTTTGGATCAATAAAGTTATCTTATCTTATCTTGATGTAAAAAAAAAATCGAACACTCATTTGGGGTTCTCTCTGAAATGGGGGCACGTGGGGATTTCCAAATTTTCCCCCACCACCCTAAACCATAGCTACACCACTGGCTGCGACCTATTTGAACAAGTCAAACTATTGGCTGAGAGGGATTTTAGAAATCAGTTACGTGGATCGGGTCTCAAACAATGAAATTCTATGCCAGACTGGGGCTCCACTACTTAATAATGTTGTGACAAACCATCGAACGAGGCTTGCGGGACTTGTTCTCTGACAAAATGACTTACGCATGACACGAGTTACGATGGCATAATGACCAATTCGAGAAAAGCGCAAACAAGGTTGTCTTGTATAACTTGGGGCCACATTTTTGTAGGACCTCAGAGCAGTTGACACCAGGTGAATTAATTAAAGGCCCTTGTCATATAGAAGTCCTATGTTGATTGGTATGCCTTGTTAAGGCATTCTAAGTATATGTGTGATAGAGATAAAATGGATATATTTTGTTATTCTATAATAGTATTGCTGTAATTCTATGGCAAGTGTCTCAACGAAGAACATACCCTAGCGCTATTAGAGCATGGAATGGATTGCCTAAGCTATCCAGGAAAACCAGTGACTTAGCAGAATCTAAGTCATTGGTTAATATGCATGACTGAATGCATGACGCGTAGGACGTAATCATCTTCTTTTTTGAAGTAACGTCTGTATTGTATAAGATAATATTTACATTGAACTTTGTTGTGTTATGGAACATTTCAATGTGTTTATAAATGCTCTTTCTTCCCTAGTGCTTTTAGAGCATGGAATAAGTTGCCTGAGCCAGCAAGGAGTCGGTCTTTGAAATCAACCCCTTTATGATAAATAAACAAGTCTATTCCCGCTTTGTCACAAATCACACTTATGTTGGTCATAATTCGGTTCCGGACGTAGTGAAATTAGATTTTTATCTATCGCTCTAGCCCAGGTTTTTCTAATTTTTATTTTTGAAAAAAAAAAGGCGCTAACAAATATTTAAAAATATATCGAATTGGCCACTTTGTCTGAGCGTGAGATAAAATGACGTTCCCATACCTTATTTTCCTTTATAGTTACTAGCATATAAATATTCCATAGGTTACAAGATTCGTACAATAAAACTAACTTGATCGTAATTTTGTACTTACAAAGGAATAAAAAAAAATAAGAAAGCCGAATTTATTTTCTTATACAAAATCTTAATTTTCACTTATTGTCCTTATTCCCGCCCAGACTATAGGCCCCGCGCAATCAGTTTCGCATAGGGCCCCGCAAGCGCTAAGACCGGCCCTGGCTGCAAGACATAAGATGTTTCAATTCAGAGTTTTCTTTTCCAATAGCTAACAACCATGTACTGCCCGAGGCTTACTAGCTTAAGTGCTTGGTACTCATCTTTTCAGTTCTCCTTATGGCGAAAAAGGCGAAAAGAGTCCCACCATATTCAATATTAGAGCCTCTCATGAAAGCCAGGAGTTGTTATGCTAACAAACTTATTAGTCTGTCCCTAGAACATGGGACAATCCATAATTTTTAAAGAGTTGATTTTTGAGTATTCTTGTAGCTAAAAATAACTTAAAAGCTGGGTCAATATCAATTATAACGAAATGAAACTAATTTGCAGTAATTAAAAGACCGTTCCGTCTCATTTCTTAAGCAAATAAATGTATAAATATGTGGGGGTGTCAATGTTGAATAGCTAATCGCAACAATTTAAATGAATTGCTATTCTATAGATAAACAATAAACATGTAGATATAAACATTGCGACAAGAGATATGAATCTTAAACACGATCTGTTCTCTCCACTAAAGTGAAAATTAAAACGGAACTAATGGGCAGACATGTAAAAGAATCCTTATAAAACTTAAAACTTAGAACACCTTTGGCTGCGCTCATAGAATATTGAGTGTGTAATTTGCTTTTAAATATTGAAGAGGGGGTTTTTAGCGGCCAACCCCGCTAGAGGGGATTTTAAACACAAAACCCTCTTTACTACGCTTATAGAATCTGGTGACTGATGTACTTATAGTCTTACATTGAAGAAGGGGTTTTATCTAAAATTTCGAAAGAGGTTTTAAAATCACCCCCTACCCTTAGCTATGCTCTTGGAATTTCGAAATGGTCGTTTACGTTGTATTTTTGTTTTTCTTTTGTTTTATAGAAGAGGGGGTTTAACTGCAAACCCCCCAGGTAGGGGGTTTTAAACTAAAAACCTCTTGGCTGCGCTTGGACAAATGATGATTTAGTATTGAAATCTCGCCTAAAGTTATCAAAATCTAAGCAAAAAAATCTGTCAGTAATTCATTTCTGGGGGGGGGGGG
>JADKLZ010060899.1:0-14892 GCA_021533235.1 Biomphalaria straminea | reverse complement strand
AACGGCTCTAACGATTTTCTTTAAAATTTCAAGGCATGTGCGTATTAGTGAGAAAATAATTCTGAACTCATTGGCCACATCGGGAAAACTAGAGTTTGACCGTTATATCGGTTTGAAAAATGTCTCATTATCGAAAAATGTATTTTGGTTATAATAATTTATGAATGAAATGGAGAATTTATGAATGAAAGTTTTCTATGACGTAAACGGGAAAAACGCTGCTTACGTCACTAGGCTTACCATAGTACAATGCAAACAAGAACGAGTCAATAGACCTAATTAAACACTTGCGCACCATCTTATTGAAGATTGATTTATTATAGAACTATGGAAGGAAAGTAATAAAATTAAATGTACCGATGTATGATTAGTTATTGCGTTTTAAGAACTTAATAAATTGTTTACACCTAAATTGCGTAGGGCGGTGTAGATACCGTTTACTTTGTTATTTTTTTTTTGCTGGTGATCTCCAGCTGTCTCGTTCTGAGACCGCATGCAACCAGGTGCTCTCTTCTATGTCAATTGTCAGCTAAGGCCAGTTAGTCTTTTAAGCATTTCGGTGTTACGCCGACCACTTTATTAGCTCACCAAAAAAAAAAAGACCGCCTTTGGCATGAGTTTGTCTGAGATTCGTCTCTCATACAGGATACTGCTCTGTCAAGCGTAACTGTCGGACTTAAAGACTCCCCTCTATACAAAGGCCCAACAGAAAATTTGCTGCCGAGGACAGACGCAGACCCGAAAAGAAAATCTTAATCGACCACCGGAGGACAATGGTTATGCTTGCCCTGGATGTGGTAAAATATATAGGTCACATCTGGGGCTGCGTAGCCACGGGAAATACTGCATTTCTCATTAATCTTCGGATTTGATGTCAAGCCTTAATATAATTATTATTTTGCTGGTAAAATTATGACAATGTATTCATGCTTCAGTGTTTAATGTCCCGTACCAAAACAAAGGAAATGGTGATTACACAGCTGCTCTACTCCTTATTTGCTCACACTGAACAAGATATCTAGCTAGCGGTGAACGAGTTTGCGTACGCTGCAGCCACTTTTGATTTAACTATAAACCTCAGTAAAAAAATTGGGGTTACCGTTAGGGCGTGGTGAAGAAAGGCCCAGGAGATATATGAATGGAGGGATGTGTAAAAGCAGGCCATATCCTTCCATGGGCTGTAGCACCAGTAGCAGTAGTATATAACCTTTCTTAGTATAAATTATTTAATCGAGCAAGGCTCGGCCACCTGATATTGATAGAATAAGGGAGGGGGATGAATGTTCTTTTTTTTAAATATTCTTGTGTTATGGTGAATCTGTTCCAATTCATTTATTTATTGTTTTCATTTTGTTATTTTTTATTTTTTTTAGGTTCCACATTGCTCCATATCTCTTTCTCTGACAGTATTCATTTTCTATATCTCGTCCATCGTGGTTCGATGATGACTACTTTTGTCATCTAGGGGACTGGGGGCTTTGCACTGGGGTTTGTGCCTCCTCATGTGGCTTGTGAAGGTTCTATGAGCCCGGAATGTTTGGACAGGTTATTCCAGCTGGAGCTAGTGTCATTGTTATTGTTTTTTTCGGACACTTTTCTTCTGCCAACGCTGTTCTCTTGTCCTCGTCAATTTATGATCCACTTTTCACGGAGTTTGCCGTGATGCTCTGTCATGTGCTTCTGTCTCCCAGGTGACTGTGTTCACGCTAAAGGCTTTCATTGAAACTTTGAGGGTGTCCTAGGGCGTTTTATTTGTCCACCTTGTGAGCGCCTTCCTTGTGTTAATTGGCCATACAGGAGTCGTTTAGGGATGCGGGGTACTCATTATTTCTCCCAATTACAAGTATTGGATCACGTTTTGCCTGTGAATTATAGAACACGAAATTAATTAAAATAACAACAGCTACCATCCCCAGAGAACATATTTTGTAAAAATTTAGTTTGACTTATAATTTTTCAAAGTAAAGAATAAATAAATGTAAATTCGGCTTGAGTACTAGACTGAGATCTAAAGCCAACATCGGTTTTAAGAGATCTTTTATCTTTTTGAAAGGACTACCGTTACGGAATTCCCACAAATAAAAGGAACTCGCGCCCTCTAGAGAAACGCTTCAGAAAAGATTCAGATGATCGATGTTTCAAAACAGAATATTGGTAACAATAATGCAATATGGAATACCTGCATCACTCTTACAAATAAAACGCTAAAAAGATATCTTTATACCGTTGTATAAGCTATAATTAAGTAGATCTAATATTAAACAGATATCGTTTTTAACTAATGTGAACAAGTATTACTAAGAAAAGAGAATGAAGAAGTTCCCCTTTCAGACCAACCGACTTTACTTTTCCCCAACTTATGTCAGGTACCCATTAGAGCTCAGTGGACACAGAGAAGCCCAAGGATCCCGAAAAAAATTCCCAGGTATCACCGGGATATTCGAACCCGTGATCCCAATTGCATTACCGCTCAATCACCTCGCCTCCTACGAAAAGAACATAATTATAATGTACTAGTCGACCAGCGGCCTAGCATACGCCGCTATTTTGCAAGGCAGGCCTTAGGCGCTGCAACATATGCGATCGCAGTGGGTCCCTTGCTAATTTTTAGGTGTATAGTTAAAGTTAAAAAAAAAATATCCGGAATTATATAGATAAAAATTTAAAATGGAAGTGAGATTAAAAGGGAGGAAGCTAGAAGAAGGATATGAACAGGAAGCCAGTGAAATTATTATTTTAACGTAATTTTTAATATTAATTAAAGTACTTCTAAAGTGAAACCTGAGAGTAGACTTTATCTGTGTTTTGTCGTTCTTGCTTGAACTTTTCAACTTTGAGAAGAAGAGAATTATATACACCATAGTATACAGCGCTATTTTGTGAATGAAAATAGTGCGGATTTGGATACACCATTTTTCCATTCACATCATGCTGCGCCATGGGATCTTCCTTTTTTACTTGCTTTTTTTATAGAACTTTTGAACTTTGGTATGAAGTGAATTATATATAGATAGAGAGATTTTAGAACTTAATGTAAACAATATTCTACGCTAAACTAAAAGCCATTTAAAATAGAAGTAAAAATGTCTTTAAAATTGATATTCTAATTACCAGTGTTAGATCTACTTACAAGGCGAGCTATCGACTCAAAACAGACATTACAATCAACGTGCAAGAGATGAAAGCCAGAAATGAGAAGGCGCCTATGGAAAAAAACACGTGAGAATCTTCGCGCGCTCCTCTATTTTATTAGTTCTAAAGTTTCCAACATAGGCCTAATTTCTTATGTTTGAATATCGTTTTTTTCTCCTAAAGCTCTCAAAGGATACTTGAATCTTTAGAATTGATATAAAATATTTAAGTTTTTGTATTTATTCTAACACGTTTAAAATACAAAAAAGAAAAATTGGAATAAAGATTTGGCAGTCCCTTAAATTCGGGCGCCTGCGTGAAATGCACACATTGCACAATAGGTAGCGGCGGCCCTGTATACAGTAAATGGGCTTAAGTGTTGACACAGACTTAACCAGTACTTCCATCTCGTCCCAGTTACTTTGCACCAGGCGTTCACCCATTGGGACTGTTAATAACTTCAGCAAATACAAAACTATAAAGACGACATAGCGAATATCGTCAACAGGTTTTTTTTTAACATCTGAACGGCAAATTTAGATTCTATTTATAGCCTGAACTTTTAAATATACAACAACCTATGCAACTGCATTATACTGTCCTTCTACTATTGGAAGTCTACAGGGCATGAGTTATGAGTACACTTCTGCAGTGGTGTAGCAAAGGGGGGGGGGAGGGAGGGGGAGCTTTTGAAAATCCCCCCGGGCCCCCACTAAGGGGGGGGGAGGCCAAACGGGTGTCCGAAATTTGTTTGTAAATACATAAATTAATGTATTTGATTGACAAATAGTGTCAACAGGTGTCTTTTTTTTCAACATTTATGAATTAAATTTATAACAAAGACTAAATCTAGATGTAAATATATCAGAACGTTGACTTCGTTGACATTTTTCGACAGATAAAAGTTAAAGTTAGTTTTACATTTTAAAATGCAAATCTTTATTAGATTTGTTGCCGATTTATTTTCCTTTCAAAAAGAGATCAAACATGTGCTTGCAGCAAATACTAAGTATATTACTCACATTGTTGCTACGAATAGATCCAATAGTTATTCTTAATAATGCTAGAATTATTCATTATTCTGGTTGACCAGGGTAGGGCTACAAAACAAATTAATCCAAGAGATTCTTCCTTTTGATGTTATTATCTCATCCTTCCTTTTCAAGTTCTTAAGACTGATAACTACTTAGAACTTTAACAATTTGACCATTTCTGGTTATCTTGACTGGCACAACAGGTTCTCTAGACGTTGGTCTATAACTGTCTTTTTCGTTTGTTCTAACAGTTTACTGTTCGTTGTCCTCATCGGTATCACAGTACCCAGAGATATCTTCATCGAAACTCTTGTTCAAAAAGCGTTGATTTTTTCTGTATGTTTTCCCATTGTTTGTTTATAATGTAAGATCTGAGTGATGAATTTTTTATGACAACTGCTCTCTGACATGTTTGTCCTAGACGAACTCTCACTTTCTCTCCGACAGAGTAATCTTTAGGTAGGTAGTCTTGCTTTTGCATCGTATTGCACTTTGCTTTTCATCTGTCATTCGTTGAGTAATGTCTCTGCATTTTCAGTTACCGATGGTTTCAAAAGTTCGGGATCAGTTTGAATGATGTCCCTGAGTCTTCTACTCATCAGCAGTTGTTAAGCTTATCGGAGTATTTCTATACTCGAGCATTGCAAGATATGGATCTTTCCCACTTTTGTTCACCTTAAATCCTTTTGATTTCGCACAAAACATAAACAATAAAAAAATTGAGACCCATTCATGCTTTCTGCAAAATGATGAGAAACGGACGAATCTAACGAAAAAGCAAAAGAAGGTAGTGAATACTAAGAATTCCGTTATCAAAACAACCAGAAGAAAGAAAAGACTTTATGGGAAGCTGAGTTATAGTGTGGGATTGTCAGTAGAACTGCAATTCAAACGTGTTGCAAGAGAAGTGCTGGACAGATTTCATATGGGGATAAAGGACAGATTACAAAGGCTGAAAAGAAAATGAATACCTTTGGGTTTCTTCTTAAACCAAGACACTTGTTGGATGATGACACGCTTAGGGCAAACTGTGTTACTTTTTCCTGTTTGTATGATGAAATCAATAGCAAATCGCTTGTTCAATGATGTCATTAATGTCCGAGCACTTTTCATCAACAAACCAGTAATACAATCCACAATAGACATATTGCGGAAAGAGAGTTTGTGTGATACACAAACTCAGAGGCGGCGCCCGTCGGAGTCGGATCCCTGTCAGATCCGCCTATTCGCAAGATGTTTCAGATGTTCCTTCTACGTTGAAAATAATTAACTTCTTGCTGGGCGACGAAGGATGGCAGCGAGGAGAGAATGAACTTGCCTTATCTTGATGTTTGCGCACTAGACTGTAGTACGGATTTATCGTTGGTCCCTGGCTCAATTCCTGCATGCTCCCTTCCCCTCCTGTGGAAGGTTTGGACTAGGAAGTAAACTATCTTGAACTCTGAAGAAACATTCGAAACATGTAAAACAAACAGACACATAACCCGGGTGCGTCGAGATAATCAGTTCAGCACGCTAACCACACGACAAGGCATTGCTCTTAACTTAATAACAAACTGGTTACAAACTAATAGCCTGATATATACAATATGTCACACGAGCGATTTTAAATAGTATTTTCAGCAATGATCTGTAGAGATGTAAATCTACATATACTATACTTCTGATTTAGCACTCTTAATATATATCTTATTAATTATTATTATTAATAATTTGGATGTAATTAAGATAAAATTTACGTAATTTTTTTAAAAAAAGCTCAGATAATCAATTAAAAGTTTCAAACTAACAAAAGATTACTATGAAACCTTTTATTTTCACAAGCACTTCCCTGGAAGAGTGGTCAACACCCACAATTTCGGAGGCTTAAATAGGCTTGAGCCCTCGAGTTTGCTTTCAGATCTTCAACTTTTTAAAATAAATTTATTTAAAAGGCGATCATGTTAACATTCAGTAGATATCCCTTTCTTTCTCCCCCTAACCACTTTCCCTACTAGTCCGGACAAGTTGTCACGAGTCGAGACTGTAACCTATTTCGACCAGTTTCTATAAGCCCGAGGTCAAGCTTCCTCTTCCGTGCTCTAATGGAACAATATCAGCATGGTTGGTTTCTAATGGGGTTTCTGATTCGGTCAAACCAATGCTGTCCTGCGTAAACAAGTTAGTTTTAGGCATCTAATCAAAGAAAAAGGTTAAGGAAATAATAGCATAAGTCAGATTCTAGAATCTAGAAGGTCAAAGTTACTTACATAATTAGGGGAGAATGATTGTAGAATGTGTGATTGAGAAAAGTATACATTAGGGGGAAAGTGAGTTAGTCTTGGTCCTCGCATAGTAACAGTTTTTGTAGAGCAATAGGTCTTTGCATAGTAACGGTTTTTTGTAGAGTAATAGGTCCTCGTATTGTAACGGTTTTTTGTAGAGTAATAGGTCCTCGCATAGTAATGGTTTTGTATAGTAAAAAGTCTTGTATTAGTATGAGTTTAAATATTTGCAGGTACATTAATTGAAGTTTTATTAGTTGAAGTTATAATAAGTGAAGTTTTGTTGTATCTCTAAGTTCCATGTTATGTAGAAATTGTTATTGAATTGAGAAGTTAATTATATATGAGACTCGAAGAAGTATTATTAAAGAAATTTTGGAGAGAATGCAGATGTTTCTTCAATAATTTATCAATCTCAGGCATGTGATGATTCTGTTTGATTAACACTTAATATGAGAAGAATTCACCAGAATTAGGTCAACTGAAAGCTTCAGACAGTGACAGGATCACAGCGAATGGAGAAAGCTATAAGCATGAAATGGCACTAAAGAAAAGACAATTGGAAAAAATATTTCTCTCGCACAGATTTATTATTGCTACTCTTATCTTATTAACTGCAGACATTACATCAAAAAAAAGATTACGTCATACACATGTTCCTTGGTCAATCTAAACATGCGTGTTAACCAATTACAAATTTAATCACATGACTGATCACATGACGGATCCAAATTAATTGATACATCAACGCTCAATATTAGCTTCCTTTGTTTTTTTAACGTTTTTACAAAAATCATACAAGCTATTGTTTTATTATGCACAATCACTAGGGTTCGTCGAAATTGAGAAAACATAACACAAACTGTGTTACAAGAAAAAATATTTTTAAAATACTTTCAAAACAAGCAATAGAAAGATAAATTCATAAAGAAAAACTTTTCTAAGCGAAGGTAAGTGCTGATAAATATTTCGGCATGTCTCCTTAAGTAGCATTTATATAACTTATTTCGATATCAAGTAAAACAATTAATCTTCAAAAATTAACTAACTAATTGTTTAACTTTCTTGATTGATTCATGACTTGTCAGGGTAAATGAATAATTGGGAAAAGTTTTAAGCTTGGGAAACGGGAGAAAAACAAACATGTTCAAAATTTTTACCAGAAAGACAGACAGACAGACAGACAGACAGAGCACTAGCGGATCCAGAACTTTGTAGGGGGGGGGCATTTTTTTCCAAATCCTAAACGTCCAATAATCCCTAACCTTAAACATAAAGGTGCGTACAGCATGCATATATATATATATATATATATATTAAAAAACACACAATTTGAAGGAAAAAAGTCATGTTGAGGCCCTTCTCTTGACAGCCACGGGGTATGGGGAGCGCTGCAAGCTCCCCCGGTGGCGATCAGACCGACACCAAAATCGTTTTCACACCAGATACGCATTCTCCTGACATCTACAGCTCATTATTTATCCTATTCAAAAAAGGGTCTTTTAATAATAATAATAAAAATAATAATAATCTTTATTGTCCATAAGGAAATTTGTCTTACAATATGTGCATTATACCAAACAAAAAATTTATAAATATAAAGAGAAACAAGATGTTCATTCACACCAGACTCACTCACAATTTACATGTCAAAAGTTTACATCAGATTGTTTCTGTTTAATGATTTGATTGCCAGAGGAACAAAAGAGTTTTTGTGTCTGTTTGTCTTTGCTATCAGTGTCTTGTATCTCTTTTGTGATGGTAAAATCACAAAATCATGACCCAAAGGGTGATTTCTTATTTCTAGAATCTTTTTAGATTTTGTAAGGATTTTGTAAGGATATTTGTCTCAAACAGCTGCCCAAGGGGGGTTTGTTTTTTGCCAATGACTTTACCAGCAGCATTTAGGATTCTCTGGAGTTTATTTCTATTCTTAGTGCTTAGATTGCCATACCAGGCAGTGATATAAAAATGTAAAATATTGCAGATGTGAGCGTGACAAAACATAGCCAAGACCTTTTCGCTAACATTAAATGATGACAGTTTTCTTAGTAATCGTAATCTTTGCTGCCCTTTTTTGCTGATATAATCAGTATTTGCTGTAAAATTTCGTTTATTGTCTAAGATTGTACCAAGGTATTTAAAGGTTTGCACTATTTCAATAGTCTCTCCAGCTACAGTAACAATATCATTTTCAATCTCTCCCCTACGAAAATCGATTATCATCTCCTTGGATTTTTTTACATTTAATAATAAAAAATTATTTTTACAGTACTTTTCAATGTGTTCTATTTCTCTGAAATACTCTTTTACGTCTGAACTCTCTGAGAGCAGGGCACGAAGAGTCGCATCATCAGCGAATTTTGTAAAGGAGCAAAAAGGACTCTCAGATTGAAAATCATTGGTGTACAAAATGAACCATAATGGCGATGTCACAGCTCCCTGGGGCGCCCCTGTATTAACTATGCGTGCATATGATATAACATTGTTTACCCTAACCCTCTGAGGTCTCTGGGTCAAAAATGCATTAGCCCATAATATTATATATGGACTTATCTTCAACGCTTTCATTTTTTCAATCAGTAAATGAAGTTGTATGGTATTAAAAGCTGATGAAAAATCTATAAAAAACAATCTAACATAAGTGTTTGGTAAGTCCAGATGTTTGTAGACACAATTTAAAATATTTAGAATAGCATCGTCTACACCTTTACCCTTTTGGTAAGCAAATTGTAAAGGGTCCAATTTACTACAAAGATCGTCCAAAAGAAACATTTTTACAAGTTTTTCTAAACATTTAGAAACAATGGAGGTAAGGGATACAGGTGTAAAGTCATTCATTTCCTTTGGTACAGGTACACTTATGGATGATGGTTTACTTGAAAAGTATACAGGTGTAAAGTCATTCATTTCCTTTGGTTTGGAAACCTTTGGTACAGGTACACTTATGGATAATGTTTTACTTGAAAAGTATTCTAATATGAATTTACAGGCCCTTTAACGCCTTTACTACATGGCAAACACAACCGATTTGTTCTTGATACCCAACATATTTAGATTAAGACTTTGAGGATCGCCGCGGAAAAAAAACATTTATTCGAACAATATTTTTTTAAAAGCTAATTTGTAAGTGATATGTTTTGTTCAAAAGGCATGTTTGTAACTTTGTTTTGTTACAAAACTAGAATTCAAAGCTCTAAAAAAAAAAATTCGGAAGTGGGAGGAGAAATGAAGTGACCCAATGAATTCTACTCTAAATTTTTCCATTTTTAGGATTTGATTTTTAATTGTGAGCTATTGCCCCACATTTTTTTATACCATAGAAAATTATCTGTATGAGTAAGGTTGGGAAAAGATGAGAAGAAAAATAATATTTAGATTCAGAACTCATCTCAATTGTTACTCTTATGATGAAAAATTTCGTATGAATTCTAAATTTTCCGAAACAAAGTCTTTCTTAAAATAACTAAGATAAATTCGTATACAATTACATAACTGTCACCATATTTGATATTTCTGTTTTAAAACGTCATCTTTTCGTTTGGAAAGGGGAGGGGGGTGAAAACGATTAAGCATGGCTCATCTGATAATTTCTGCTAATGATTGCATTTGACATTAAAAAAATAGGGGAATGTTGGTTTGTCTGATGGGCAGAAGGCGATTGCATGTATCGCCCCTCTTACCTGGTACAACCCTTTTTCATTTTATATTTTTTAATAAAAAAACAAAATTTGAGATCAGAGTGTATATGCGACTCCATATACAAAAGGGTTGAAACATCAATATGAGCTTATATTATATGGATATTCAACTAAATATGTTCGAAAACTATTTCTCCATAAAATAGGACCGCCCCGTATTCAGCGGGCTGGAGTTTGGAGGGCAGCAGAAGCTAAAATATCCATAATACGTTTTAATTACATAGATATTTAATTGATTCCGCTTACAAGCTTAAATGTCTACTATTAAATTGGACCGCCCTGACTCAAAAGTTTAGGTGGGGAAGGGCGGTATTTATGTCATCGCCAACTCCCTATCCCCAGGGCCGGTCTCAGACCAATGCAACCTATGCGGTCGCAGTGGGCCCCGCTCTTTCAAAGGCCCCGCGCGATGCGAATTCTATGTGTAAGTTATTAAATTAAACCATTTTAACTTATTACTAAAGCGTTCTTGGAATTCTACTGAAATTATAAAAAGAAGAAAAAGTCAATGACATCTACTGAAATTATTAAAAACTTCTTAAAACTGATGCGAATTCCTTAAAAATGGCAAAAATTGTCATTTTGAGGTGTCATTCAATATGGACAGCGCTAATCCTACGTACGATAAGCAAAAAAGTCATTGTCAGCTTTCATTTAATAAAAATATAATAATAAGCCGAATTTTAACCAAAACAAGAAGTTCAAATACTTAATTTACTTTTATAGTCACTGGCATACTAATATATATCTAAATCTATTTCGACTTCTGAGGGAAAAAAAACGATATTTTGTTAGTCGATAGTAAATCTAAAAGACAGTTCTGAATGTTTATCGGCTTTTTGTTGGAAAACTTCTATCTACTGTAAAGTAAATGTAACGTTAATTTGACAGTGATTTTGTACTTAATAAAGTATAATATAAATACAATGCAAAGACGACTTTTTTTTAAATACAAAATCTTAATTTTCACTTATTATCCTTATCACAACCTCAATTAGGCCCCGCGCAATCCGTGACGCGTAGGGCCCCAGAACCTGTAGGACCGACCCTACAAAGTGTTTGATTTCTTTACTAAAATCTGTCCGGGTCCCCGCCTCGGCCGAGTGGGGGGGGGGCGATTGTTGACAGTAGGCAAGCAAATCTTCATCTCTATTTTTTTTTTTAAAAGATTTTTTTTTCAGACCTTGTGATCTATAAGGCAGATTATGTAAAGTTCATCTCTATTTGGCAATTTTGGCTAATAAATCTATAGGACAGATGATGTTAAGGTCATCTTTCTCATGGCCAATGTTTAACAAGCAGGGTGTTATGGGGACAACTAAAGTTATTAGAGTTGGGTGGAATCAAGGGCGTTATGGGGACAACTAAAGTTATTAGAGTTGGGTGGAATCAAGGGTGTTATGGGGACAACTAAAGTTATTAGAGTTGGGTGGAATCAAGGGTGTTATGGGGACAACTAAAGTTATTAGAGTTGGGGGGAATCAAGGGTGTTATGGGGACAACTAAAGTTATTAGAGTTGGGTGGAATCAAGGGTGTTATGGGGACAACTAAAGTTATTAGAGTTGGGTGGAATCAAGGGTGTTATGGGGACAACTAAAGTTATTAGAGTTGGGTGGAATCAAGGGCGCCCTAAGAATCCCGAAATCCTATTCTTCGCCGAGATTCGAACCCAAAACCCCGAATCATATACCCCATTTGAAATAAACCGTGCTGAGATTACTCCCTTAGAGCACGGAAGAGGAAGCGAGACCCCAGATTCGGAAGCCACTAAGCCACCACTTTTAGTAAATGTACTGATACATACAAACTACTGGATTTTTATGTCACACAAAAATATTTGTCATATGGGGGGAAGGGGAGAGGGGCCCATTAACATTTTCTTGAACCCAAGCCCACGAGTACTTTGCTACGCCACTGGCGAGAATCTTTATAATATATGTTCACATAAAGTATGGATCAGCCTTTGCTTTATTGAAGAGGTGAGAGGGGGGTAATAATAACGTGTCAAGCACCTGGCGTCATTATGCTCCATGCGTTTCTGTTTGCCTTATGCCTACTTCTACACTGACATCGTCAATCTGGGTTTTTGTTAGAATATAAATAGGGTTTTTTGTGTTCATTCAAAGGGATTTAAAGCTTACATTTAAATTCAATTATCAAGTGAATACATACGCCCACTGCGTGAGGTTGGGTGAAGTATCCGAAGCTTAATTAAATAAATCGTCCACAATAATAGGTCCCCCAATATAATGTCACGAGAAGAAGTGTAAAATGTTACAAATGTAAACGGTCACGAATTTAAAATTTTACAAATCTAAAATGTTACTAATTTTAAATTTTACGTATCCAAAATTTGACAAATAAAATATGACATACCGGTATGTGAAAAATGTTTCAAAATTAAATGTTACACATCTAAAATGTTACAAAACTAAAATGTTACAAATCTTAAATGTCACCAATTCAAATGCTTATTAATATTTCTTTTAAAAAATTATGCCTGTATTCCTTTTTTTTTTAAAGCTAGCTACATTATAACGCAACTACTGATATAGAATTGAGAACCTGGCTGCTTGCGGCTTCAGAACGAGACAGCTGGTGAATACCTACAAAAGAAAAGCCACGTGATACACATTCAAGGCCAAAAGATAAGAAAATCAAAATTGGCCGCCGGAGGACAATTAATATCTTATCTACCAGTGCTGAAATAATAACTTATAAGATTGCAAGGGAGCAATGCAAAAAAAAAGTTACTTTCCAAGCTTGTACCCAAACTCAGAGAGCTTATAAATGTTTTAGCAAACCACTTAAAGGATATACATATCTCATTATCTGAGACATAAATGCTGCAAGGTACTCTGGTATCTTCAACCACAGTACACTTAGCATAGATCTATGAAGCTGTAAGATATATCAACAGTAGCTATTGTAATGTTCAAATGACAGAAATGTTGTCGGATATTCCTCTATAAATGGACCAAAAGCTGATGGTAGCAGTTCTGATAATTTAAAACGCTTGGAAAGAGATTGATATGATGAGCCTAAGGACAAGGTAATGAAGTTATAATGTCAAGAATTCATGAACAAGTTCTGGCAGTATTAATGAAGAACGGAGAAGAAACTTAAGTGAATGTAACATGCTTCTAACATATATTTTTCTCGGTTTTCTAGAAAAAAAAAGTTTTCTTTCTTTGCCGCTTTTACCAAGTGAGGGGATATTTTAATTATAGATAGAGTGTCATATGAACAGTTCGCTGATGTGCTCATTGTGTTGCTGTTAGACCCATGAAAGAACGATTTTATGAAGGTGTGACTGCGAAAATTTTTGCCGTGGCTCTGAAAATACAAACACTAGAGAAACAGCGCAAAGACAGCTGTCTGTGAATACATGCATACATTTCATTGCTTGACTTTCTTGTTGGCAGATCTACTGAGTGACAAGTAAAAAAAAACACACAAGAGTATCTTCAAATTAAAGTGTTCATTATTGGCAAAGTGGTGGTTAATATAGACTGTGGCATTTTACGTCTCGATAGACGATCTTTTCCCCTTGCAAGCTCTTGTGTGACTAAAGAGGCCGATCCTTGATACACAGCTGCGATCGCAGGTTGGACATATGTAGTCACCAGACGCCGTTGCATTTTCACCCTTCTTTCTGCTTCTGTTGTGTATGGCATCTGCAATCCAAGACGCCTCCTTTATGCTCTCTCTCCATGTGGATATATTCAGTGCCACCTCTTTCCATCTGCTAATGACTAATATAGAGCACTTCATTTACTCTACAATATGTGTGACAAGTTAGCTCAAAATGTTATTGAGATTCAAACTAGCATGTTATTGCAACAGAAAAAAAGTTTTAACAATAAGAAAATATCAGGAAAGTAATCTTAAGATGCCAGATTCACTATTCAAATTAAGAACAAAGGTTAATACTGAGTGCATCAATCTCTTCTATACTGAGCCAGACGACAAGATATTTGAACAGAAATACCAAAACTAGAATTCTAGAATGCAGCAAAGTTTTAAGGACGTCTACGAATCTCTACCTACCAGCCTTAGATTCAAGCCTTTAACTGTTTCTTGCCAGATGCATGTCTATGTGGCGTAATGTGAAAGAAGCTTTTCAAAACTAAAGTTAATTAACCACTAAGAATAACTTTTTGAAAAACGAATTACAAATCAAGCAATTGTGTCCATTGAAAAGTCACAAAAGAGATTGAGTTTTAATTTATTTATACGTTTTCAAATATGAAATCCTGAAAAGGAAACTTATTAGTTTGTATTTTGTAAAGCTATTGTAGACTTTAGAATGTTAGGATTAAATTTTTTTTTTTCAAATTTTTGTACCAATCAAAATACTTTTCATAAAGTTGCTTTTTTTTTAAATAGTCGTCGTCGGGAAACTAGCATTAAAATGTTCCAAAGTTTCCGAAAAAAGAGATCTTTCAAGTAAATTAAGGAAAGCTTGTTCAGCTGATGTGTAATTTGTTTCTAATTTAAAAATCTTGGATGTTAATCTATGTAATGATAATTAACGATAAAATGTCGGGGAAAATAATTAAAACAGAATCCACATTCATTTTAACTTTGTGTAATAGCAGTCAACGAACTGTATTATTGCGCAAAAAAAAATTGTCAGAAAAAAAAACTGACGATCGTTTTTATTGGGTAGAATAAGTGGAACGCTGGGGGTGTGGGGGGTGACACCCTGATATTACCGCACTGGGTAACACCCATCCTAGTGACGCCACTGCATATAA
>JADKLZ010060893.1:0-10880 GCA_021533235.1 Biomphalaria straminea | reverse complement strand
GAAAATGTTAAAACATTGCGTCATCAAAAAGTGTAGTTTATTAATCTTACATGAAGGCAATGTAGACGAGTGTGCAGGTCTATGTAAGCAGATCATAGACATATATAAATATAGACTGGAAAAAGGAAGTAACTTCATGTAACATGAAAACATGTATATCTATTGAATTCGGATTTCCGAATTATGAAAAATTTAAAAATTGCATGATCTTCAGTCTTAGAGATTAAACAAAATTTATCGACATAAAATAAAGTACACACAATTGCAATTCACAAATTTTTGTTTCATAAAACTCTCTTTTTGGCCTGTCTATATTTATTTCTATCTATGAAGCAGATTTACGAAATTGTTAACTAATGTAAAAAAAAAATATGCTTCATAAAACGTTGGAGCATTTAGTGTCATCTCACCTGAAGTGGGCAGTGTGGGAGATGGAGTGAGTCTTGGACAAGCAAAATCTGCGCCGACACTCTCTGTCTGTGTGGAAAAAAACACTTCAAGCATTAATATTTTTTTTAGTTCTTCTTTTGAAACTACTCTGTTGCTGCATATAAAAATTTAGTTTTTTTTTTAAATATTTTGTTTTTCAAATCTACTTTAATAAAAAGCTCGCCATTAGCGCTAAGAACAGCTTTCACGAAGTTACTGAGATCTTTATTAGCGTGTACTTGTGAAGGAAACAGACATTGGTCAGGATAAATACATTCTTCTTTTTCTTCGTTTTTATTTTACATGTCGGAAGGCTCAGATCAGTAATCCCATATCTGAGATTAACTGCGCAGCGGTTTCCAGATCAACTTTATATAGTTTTCGTTCTATGGGAGGGTTTAAGGGTGGGCAGTCTTGTTCGGGCCTCTTTATATATTGTACAGCTTTGAAGGACATGGTCAGCATTGTCTGGTGATGCTCCACAAGGACAGGTTTTGCTCGTCTCGACTTTAAACTTCCGAAACATGTTGTCTCATTCTGTTGTGTCCAGTTCTGAGCCTACTAATTACACCTTGGTTATGTCGGGATAGCTTATAATAAGCGTCCTTTTTATTTTAATTGTGAGCTGATCCAATTATTATTATTATTATTCTACACTCTATTTTTTCATCATTTCTTCTGGGTAGAGAGAGATTTTCAATGCTTGTTAATTCTTCCAGCTTAGATCAGTATGTTTGCATTTTTCAAAAATAAATTAATTATAAATATTTGTATATATATTTTTTAAATAAAATTAATCACTAATTGTATAAATAAATTGTGTAGTTTCACAGAATTGTCTCCCCCCCCCCTCCCCTTTTTATTTTGCGTCGTCCGCATTGCATCACTTTGCTTGGGGCTTGAGCAGAATGAGGCTATATAAAAGAAGAGCATCTGTATTCGTTGTATCAGTTAGTGGCATAGAGACATATTCATAAAATTGTTTGTTTTCTTTTGTTTTGACTTTCACGTTTCAGATTTCCCTTCTATTTATAACGTTCTAAGACTGTGCTGGGTCAATACATTGAATTCAGAGCATCAAGATGTTTCAGAATATTTTTTGGAAAAATTGTAGATAGTCCCTGCAGAATCTTTTTAAATCAATAATAACTTTTGATTTCTACATTTACAATTTCATTTCATTAATTAATATCCTTTCGATACCATAACTAGACATAAGACACTAGAACATGATAAGATTTACAATTTTCGTTTTCGAGATAAGAATGTGACGGACGGACAACATGAATACAATAGTGTTGCAACCTATGGGACTGCTAGAGTGTGATTTAATAATGAATACTAGTCGGCTGACGGCGTGGCATACGCCGCTATTTTGCAAGGCTGGCCTTAGGCCTCTGCAACCTATGCAACCGCAGTGGGACCCGCACTTTCATAGGACCCGCTCTAATTCAAGGTTTATAAATTATTAATTCAACCATTTTATAACTTAAAAAAAGATTTCCCGCGCCCTCCTGACGATTTACCAGGAGCTCCTGGAAATCTCCAGAAATCACAAATCATACGAAAAAGTTCTTAAAATATACGGAAATATATACACGAAAGTTGTCATTTTGGGGTGTCATTCAATATGGAAAATGCCATTGTTACACGCAACATTATGCATCAGCCGTAATGGTGTAATGTGGTGAAAGAAGCTTCTCGCGCCTCAAATTAATGAAGAATTACTTGAAGTCAACAATTCTCAAAGACAGATTGAAACATTTGGTAATTCTTGCTATTGAGCGTGATCTATGTAAAAAAAAAGAAATATTATGATATAGCCTACTGTATGACTTTGCTACACGCAAGGCTCGTAAAGTATTTCTGTACATAGTAAAAAATGAATAAAATGCAAAGAAGAATTTATTTTCTAATACAAGCTCTTAAATTTCACTTATTATCCGCTTCCCTACTCAAACTTGGCCCCGCGAAATCCGTTTCGCATAGGGCCCCACAATGGTTAAGTCCGGCCCTGCTATACATAGTGGTTTACTTAGATTAGTTCCTAGTCCAAACCTCCCGCTTGACAAAAGGGGATGGGAGCGGGCAGGGTTTTGATCAATTTAAACGACGGTCAAGGGCGCAGCCAGTCATCAGTGGTGTGAATTGTTTTCTCGTGGACTATCCGTGGTATTCTTTGTGTGATTTGGAGGGAGGAATACAATTATATATATATATATTAAATTATATATATATATATATATATATATATATACATAGATATAGATGGATAGATATATATAGATATATAAATAGATATATAGATATAGATAGGCCTATGTAAATAGATATATTAATACATAAATAGATAGATAAATAAATAGATTGATAGATTGATGGGTAGATAAATATATATTTCGATTGATAAATAAACAGATAGATAGATAGATAGATAGATATTTCAGTGTGAAAAATAAATTTTTAACGCTTTGAATATTGTTTAGGTACTAGATTATTAAACGCATCTTACGGCATGTTGACCTAATGAGCCGAAAGTTTTCCGGTAGAGGGCAGCATATGTAGAATTTGTCTTGTACAGATGAAGCTGTTTAGCCAATAAAACCTGCTCCCTGCTGGGTATATCTGTAAAGATATTCGGTTTAGCTGGAGTTATATTGAGTTTATTTTTCAAAGAGAGAAACGCAGCTAAAGAGGTGACAGAGAGTTATACATAGGAAGAAAAGAATATAAGGATTAAAGATCGAAATAAAAATAAAGTTCCATTAATAATACAAAAATCATTAATACAAAGAAAATGTATCTAATATGCAATTATCTTATCTTAGATAAAAAAAATACGTTAATTCAAAAAGAGAAGATAATTTCGTCATACGCTTTTCATGTGTCAATCTAGTCATGCAAGTCAATGACTTAAACTCTGTTTTCCTGGCTGATTCAGGTAGCCCATTCCATTCTATAATGGCACTGGGTAAGAAGAAGCACTTGGACAAATTGGTTCTAGCGTGTGTCTTTCTAAGTATTTCATTGACTTTTTTTAATGGTTCAATGTTTTATGTATTATATAGCGACTTTACTTTTTATTCTTCTGTCCTGATGTTTATTGATTTTACAAATGGTGTTACTCTAATCGGATTTGAATATTCGTTAGTTATAAATCTCACTGCTCACTGCAATTACAGAAAACAACAGAATAAAAGCCAGACATTGTCACACTTTATGCTAATGCCAGCTGAACCGGTAACACAAAAAGTAAGACGAAAACATTCAAAGGATTTCGTTATGCCTACCGGTACTTAGAGTAGGTTAATCTGTTTCAATTCGTCAAATTGTCTTCTAAATAATACTTTTCTTTGCGGAATGCAGCTATTTCATTTTAACAAAAGATTGTTGTTGTTGTTTTTAGGTCATAGCTGATTTCGATTTTATTGCATCAAATTACCTTTACCTAGCCCTTAGTCCAGGGGTGGGCAACGTTTTTCAACCGAGGGCCGCATTAATGAAATTTGGGTAATAGGCGGGCCGCATATATATATATATATATATATGCTGCGTTTGAAAGGAATAAAGAGGCACATACATTTCATGTGCAAACAACAAATCACAATGCTTCCGATTATAAACATAAAGTCTGTCTTCAACTCTTCATTAGAAATATTAGGAAAGGGTCACAGTCAATGTCCATCAAGGAATCTAACAATTTCTTCCTTGAGATTCCATATTGATCTAATAATTGACCAGTGAATACAACTGTGTTACCGAGCATCAAAATGCTTTAATTCCAGATCTTCATCTACTTTACAGAACTGTCTGTCGAGAGCGGCCTTGGATAATTGGAGGCCATAGGCGAGGTGAATTTGGTGGCCCCGAATAATATGAGAATAAAATAAAGGAAAAAAAAAATTATGTAATTTATTAAAGACTTCGAACAATAACATTGAGTACAAGTTTCGCTATTCCTTTTCTGTAATGTCAAACGGAGGTCTTTAATTAAGCGAGCCCTTTAACAATCATGGACCTTAGCAGCTGCATACTTTGATCATGCCTAGGGACAACCCTTGAGAATGAATCATGGACCTTAGCAGCTCCTACTTTGACCATGCATAGGGACGACCCCCTTAGCATAATCCACATTCGTTTCAGAATGCCCTACATAGTACTGTGAATTCAATGTAGCTTTGTGTAAACTTTCTAGTTACTAGTTTATGGTTGGAATATTTTCTTTATTTAATTAAAAAGGTTTTTCTCAGTCAAAGCTCCATCTGTTGTTACCCTTGCCATCTTATACAAGCAACCCAACTCTTTCAACACAGTTCTTCATAGCATTGAATACATACTGGACAGGGCTTATTTCTTTTACTGAATTTATATAGTATTGCAATTAAATATATAATCTTCGTGTTTTTTTTTTAAACTCTTTAGAAAGACATTTAGAGAGACAATGTTTCTTTAGCCTCTTTATTACAAGTCATAAGAATCAAACGTTACAATAATTTCTATAGATATTTACAATGATTTTTTAGGTTTTCGCGGGCCGCATAAAATACTTCGGCGGGCGGCATGTGGCCCGCGGCCCGTTATTTGCCCACCACTGCCTTAGTCTGTTGGACCGTTGGGGCACCAAGCAAGACTTGTCGATCGTCTTTCTCCATTCCTTCTTATCTTTTGCCTCAAATTAACAGGGTTTCATTTGTTAAAAAAACTACAATGAAAAAAAAAATGCGTGGGAAATGTCACAATACAGGCTAAAGATAAATACATTTTGGGGTTAGAGATTGTATAAAGTCTCTTTCCCCTCCCCCTACTTAAAATAAAAAGCCTTGTCTTGGGCAGAATAGTTAGTCACGTGCCTCATTATCATATTCAAATGAGAATCACGTTGTAAGAAATGTTTTGGGATTCTATATAAGAAACAGTTCAAACACGCTTATAGGCCTACCAGACTCTTCGTGTGTCTGAACGGTTCTCAATCTAGAGAAGGCCTTCTTTACACATCAGTTTTAAGAGTTTAAGACACATTTAAGAATGTTATGCTTTTGATTAAGAGTGTTGCAAAAGGTTAAACATTTAAAATTAACTCCCTATTTTTGTAAGGGTCAAAATGTATAGAAACAGTACATTACCTGAACTATCTTTAGCGAGCACAATGAGCGCAGAGATAGACAGAATCACGACCGAAACACCGTTGGTTTTCATGGCTATAGGTTTGTTCGCCGTCCACTCACACGAACACACATAACAGTCAACACTAAGTTGATATCACGGGTATTTAACAAAACTAGGGCCTAAAATGTGCACTATTTAAATGGATGACATGATTGGCATATCTCAAGAAGTGTGTCATGATGGTGCGTGTGTCATCAGAGTGTGTGTGTGTGTGTGTTTTACTATGCAAGATATCCGCTGATTGAAGTTTATCATCTCTAAAAAAAAAAAAACTAGTTAGTCACGTGTCCGCTATTCTCAAATCTGTCTCTATTATGTGGTGGTGGTAGGCCTCTTATGGTGTTTTATTCTACACATTCAATACATTATAACTCTTTACTTTTACTAGTTAACAATAAAAACAAACTAGAAAAAAAAAAGCTTATAAAAGGAAGAGCATCACACAATCTCTGCTATCTCTCTAAATACTGCAAGTTATCCAGGGGCGTAGCTAGGAAGTTTCCATCATCTGGGGGCCATAAGGGGGAGGCAAGGGCAATGAGTTTTGTTCAATCTCTAAGACTGAAGATCATGCAATTTTTCAGAATTCGGAAATCCGAATAGAGATATACATGATTTCAATTTACATGAAGTTATTTCCTTTTTCCAATCTATATCTATATATGCCTATGACACCTGTTAGCCTAACCTGTGCTGGGTTTAGGCAACTTATAGGCAACATAAGTTATAGGGCGACCCAAATATTGTTTGGGGAATTAAAAAAAAAACAAAGTAATAAAAATGCCTAAAGCTGATTACAGGGGGGGGGGCGTATTTCAAATAGCTTAATCAAGTATAAATTCTGTCTTGAGCACAACTTTTAGTTATCGATGACTGTAACATAATAGTATTATATGTACATTTGCACACTAGCGCGTCAGTGCAACACCGCTAGTGTTTTACATAATAAACGAGTTTTTAATATGTCTTCCCTCTTAAACACTAGTTTGTTATTTGTGTACTACAAATATTATACATGGTGTCAGAAGTAAACTTAAAAAGCTGTCCAGACAAAGGTTTTTAGTAATCTAATAAAAAAAAAAGTAATAATGGCTTCTTTTTATTTTGAGCAACCAATCTTGAATTGGAATGCTAAATATCTGTATCAAGAGATTTCCTTTTTCCAATCTATATCTATAGGCCTATATGCCTATGACTCCGGTTAGCCTAACCAGTGCTGGGTTTAGGCAACTTATAGGCAGCATAAGTTATAGGGCGACCCAAATATTGTTTGGGGAAATAAAAAAAACAAAGGAATAAAAATGCCTATAAAGTTGATTACAGGGGGGCCCCGTATTTCAAATAGCTTAATCAAGTATAAATTCTGTCTTGAGCACAACTCTTAGTTATCGATGACAACCTCGTATCAGAGTAGTTCCCCTTACTAGAGGAAAAGGCGTCTCTATTTCTCTCATTCCCAAAGGGGCGAAACTCCGTAAATATCTCTTTTACATTGAGGCGGGAATCTCTATTACCAAATTTCATAACAATCTGTTCATTGCAAGAAAAGCAAGAATCGATTACAAGGTCGCCACACTTTGCCATCAGTGTATATACAACAATGAGATGCCCTTGTACAGTAGCGGTCTTAGGGGGTGGCAACTGGGGCAACCGCCCCAGGCCCCGCGCCTAAGGGGGGCCCCGCGCTGGGAGATTTTATTGTCACCAACTTCGAAAACTAAATGAGTGGTCGTAAACAAGGACTTGTTACTCAATATTTTCCCAGTATACCAAATATACCAATTGCTATTTAAGATTACATTATTTATTTCGAAATACCGTTTTGTTTCGGTAAAGACAGACGAGTCTTAGAGGCTATCATCGTTTAACGTTCACAATAAAAACACATAAGTAGAATCTACCATTCCTAATCGTTTCGACGTCTAATCGGATTTTATTTGGAAAATGCGTAGTAATAAAGTTTGAACTACTATTTGCATTATGAAAAATTGTATATGAAAAATACATTTGTAGTAACAATAATGGAACTTTTGACCAATTGATTATTTAATGAAAATAATCAGTGCTTTTTTTTACCGTCACGTCGTACGGCGTACTTCACTTTTTTTCAATGTGGGGAAAAAATATTAATTTTCTTGAATTTTAGCGTTTATTAATTTATTAACAGTTAAAAAATTAGGCAATCAATTTATTTTTTTTTAAATAAAAAAGCACTGAAAATAACTAAACAATTGTACGGTGTATTCTCGACTGTCGCTGGTGATACGTTCTAAGACCGCACGCAAAGGTCAGCTTTTCGCAGTAAGCTGTTTAATTTCATAAACGTATAATATTTTTCGGATATAAACAGTATCACCAGTTGGTATGCTTATACAGTTATTTCGGCAAATCAGCTTCCAGCATGACATATTATTACGTTTTCTTTTTCCAATCGGCTACTGTGTGAACGTGTTGAAAAAACAAAACAAAACAAAAAAACAAAAAAAAAAACGCGGAAGTATTTTTAGCGGTCCCAGAAAGGGGAAAAGACGCTATTAGTTTTGTGTGGAATGTCTGTCCGTCCATCCGTTGCGTTTAGATCTCGTAAACTAGAAAAGTTAGTGAAAATCCGACATCATAATATTTAAGACCATTCAAAGTTCTGATGCAACGGCTACTTTTTTTTTTTCTAAAACCGAAAAATCTAATTTTTAAATCACTTATGCAAGCAGTTTCTTTCAGAAAAATACATCACTTTTACAACTATTCATTATTAACGTTAACAAACACCGAAAGCTCTGTAATGAAAAAGATAATAGATTACCCTTTTTAAACAGGTTTATATGAAAACGTTTTTTTTTTTCTTTTTTTTTTACATTAGTATTGCTAAGTTAAGTAAGTTTTGTTATACTAACTACTACATTTAAGATAAGATAAGATAAGATAATTTTATTGATCCAATCTAATGGAAATTCAGTTTGATTACAACTTGACAACGTCAGCGTAACTACTATACAAAAACAATGTTAATGAAATATTCGAACAACATTCACATACAAACACACACACATGCACATTCACAACCAGCGCTTTATGAATTTGACTTCTATGTACTTCTCGATGACAGCTGATCTCGAAACACTCTGATCGAAAGTGGGACAAAGGAGTTTTTAAATCTTTCAGTTTTAGTCTTGATGGAAAGGAGACGACCACTTCGTTCAGATCTTATGTAACAGTGGTTTAATGGGTGAAGGTTGTCTTTAAGAATCGTGAGTGATTTGGAAATGCATCTTTCTTGGAAAAGCTCTTCAAGAGATGGTAGCTGTGCTTGAGTAATATACGATGCTTTTTTAATTAGTCTATTTATTCTGAGTCTTTGTGCCAGTGGAGTATTACCGTACCAGCAGGTGATGGCAAAGTTAATAAGACTGCTGACGGTTGCTGTAGAATATTTGTATTACACAAATAACAAACTAGTGTTTAAGAGGGAAGACATATTAGGAACTCCATTTATTACGTAAAACACTAGCGGTGCTGCACTGACGCGCTAGTGTGCAAATGTACATATCTTATACTCTTAAGCGAGCAATTCTTGTATATATATATATTTCTTCTATTTCGAAAACGGCTCTAACGATTTTCTTTAAAATTTCAACCTATCTAAATGTTAGTGAGAAAAAAATTCTCAACTAATTGGCCACATCGGGAAAACTCGAGTTTGACCGTTATATCGGTTTGAAAAATGTCTCATTATGGAAAAATTTATTTTGGTTTGAAGGTTTTATGAATGACATGGAGAATTTATGAATGAAATTTTTTCCCACGATGTCAAAGGGAAAAAAAACTTGACACCGATTACGTCACTAGGCTCACAGCAAGAGAAGGAAAAAAACTTGACACCTCCTACGTCACTGGCTTACATCCGTTCACTAATAAAGCAACAAGTTTAATCGATGAATGAATAGACACAACATTTTGCGCACCGTAATTGAAGGTTTAGTTCCGTGTCTGCGTTCATTTTTAACTGAACAGCAATCAAGAACATGCGTTTGTCTGAGATTCTTCTCTCATACAGGATACTGCTCTGTCAAGAGTAACTGTCGGACTTAAAGAATTCCCTCTATACAAAGGCCAAGAATACATATTTGAGCCCAACAGAAAATTTGCTGCCGAGGGCAGACACAGACGCGAAAAGAAAATCTTAATCGACCACCGGAGGACAATGGTTATGCTTGCCCTGGATGTGGCAAAATATATCCACTGAACAAGATATCTAGCTAGCGGTCAACGAGTTTGCTATTCTGCAGCCACTTTTGATTTAACTATAAACCTCAGTAAAAAAAAACTTTAGGTTACCGTTAGGGTGTGGTAAAGAAAGGCCCAGGAGATATCTGAATGGAGGGATGTGTAAAAGCAGGCCATTTCCTTCCATAGGCTGTAGCACGAGTAGCAGTATTATATAACCTTTCTTAGTATAAATTATTTAACCGAGCAAGGCTCGGCCACCTGATATTAATACTATTATGTTACATCTCTCTTCTTTAATTTAGAAAATCTATTTATCAGAATCCTATACTCTTAAGCGAGCAATTCTTGTATATATATATATTTATTTATAAATTTTATTTCGAAAACGGCTCTAACGATTTTCTTTAAAATTTCAAGGTATGTGCGTATTAGTGAGAAAAAAAATCTGAACTCATTGGCCACATCGGGAAAACTCGAGTTCGACCGTTATTTCGATATGAAAATGTCTCAATTTAATTTTGGTCAGAATAATTTATGAATGAAATGGAAAATTTATGAATGAAAGTTTTCCATGACGTAAACGGGAAAAACGCTGCTTACGTCACTAGGCTTACAATGCAAACAAGAACTAGTTGTAAAGTATCAATGGACCTAATTAAACATTTGCGCACCATCTTATTGAAGATTGATTTATTATAGAACTATGGAAGGAAAGTAATGAAATTTAATGTACCGATGTATGATTAGTTATTTCGTTTTAAGTGCTTAATAAATTGTTTACACTTTAATTGCGTAGAGCGGTGTAGATTTCCTCATTAATCTTCGGATTTGATGTCAAGCCTTATTATAATTATAATTTTGCTGGTAAAATTATGACCATGTGTTCATGCTTCAGTGTCTAATGTCCCGTACCAAAACAAAGGAAATGGTGATTACACAGCTGCCTACTGCTCCTTACTTTCTCACACTGAACAAGATATCTAAACTTGGGGTTACCGTTAGGGCGTGGTGACGAAAGGCCCAGGAGATATATGAATGGAGGGATGTGTAAGAGCAGG
>JADKLZ010060892.1:20452-41475 GCA_021533235.1 Biomphalaria straminea | reverse complement strand
GTAAAATGCCACAGAATCTGCGTGAAATTCTTTGTTGTAACTCTAGATAAGGTTCTGGGCCTGGTTAATTGGTAATACAATGAATTCGCGGGAAATTAGGATTAGACGAGGACAGGAATAAGACAAGGAGCAGTTGCGTAGCTAGGGTGGGGGGAGGAGGGGGTGAATTTGAAAATCGCCCCTGGGCCCCCACTTGAAGGGAACCCCAAATTAATGTTTTTTACATTAAAAATTAAGTATTACGTAACATGCAGGGGCCCGAATAAAGGTCAATCCTCCCCGGGTCCCCAAACAATGGAAAATTTCTAGCTACGCCCTTGACAAGGAGACTCACTTTTATTCATGTTTTTCAACCTGACACTCAGGGCCGTAAGAGGCAATTTTTGTGAAGGCCCCTACAATTTTTTAAAGCTTTAATTTAATGGTTGATTATATCTTAAAACATGTTTTATTTTAGAGGAAAGAAACAGAGTTCCTGTAACTTTAATTTTACTTTCCTTTTGTAAATTAATACTCAATATGCATATTCCAGTTTTAAAAAGTGTATATTTTGAGTTTGTGGAGGGTAAAAAAAAGTAAAGTTTCCCCTTTCAGACCTTGTGGTCTATAAAGCAGATGATGTTAAGATCATCTGATTCTGTGGCCTACGGTTTACAAGGGTGTCATGTGGCCAGCACAACAACAACCGCCTTTACTTTTCCCCATCTAATGTCTGGTACCCATTAGAGCTTGGTGGACTCAGAGACGCCCAAGGATCCCGAAATAAAAATCCCATACTTCACCGGCATTCGAACCCGGGACCTAAGGTTTAGAAGCCAAGCGCTTTACCGCTCAGCCAACGCGCCTCCTTGTGGAGGATAAGGCTGTACATTTAAAGCTGTATTAAAATATTCCGAGCATGCTACTAATCACGATTTTTTTGTCAGCAGTAAAAGTTCGAAACAAAATGTTTTGTTTTTTTTTTAAGTATAAGTTTCTGACCCTTAAAAATTCGAACATATTTTTATTTCTTTACTGGAGGCCCCTTTCTTATAGAGAACATGGGGTTATGACGCTGTAGACATGCCTGGCTTGCCCTAAAACAGGCCCTGCCGACTCTAGAATACGTCTATATATAAATACAAGGAGAACAATTACTAACTAATACAGCAGAGAAAACATATGTCCGTAACCAACAGAAACGATTTAGGCCAACCTCTACAATATTTTGCATATGCCGATAACATTGTTGGGTAAAGACGCCTCTGACATTCCACACAACTGGAAGAAGCATCTCAACCAGCTGGACATGAGATGAATGAACAAGTACTTAACATTTTGGCTTAGAGCAGTGCGTAATTTTGTAATTTTTTTTACAATTTAACAAAGATCTTCTACTATGGCGTCCTTGACATAGTCTTTTTATTTCGAAATCTTTCTAAGTCTTCCTTTTTTCATTTTCTTACACTTTTTCCTAATCTTCCATTATATCGTCACCACGTTTCTTCATATCACTGGTTACACTAAAGGAAGTGTGGACGAGTTATAACTATATAAAGTCGTCCCCTAGTCAAAAAAAAAAGTTTGAGAACCACTGCCATAGAAAAAATGATCAGAAAGTAACATTTCAAAAATGCAGCAAAAAAATGAATGCTTCTAGACCTTAATAAATGTCGATAGACGGAAAATGCGTAAGAACTCCTAAAATATAGTTTGACCGGGGCTTATTTAAAAAATTACTAAGCTAATGAACTACATCTTTTGAATACTTCAGAATCAACTGTACTCTGAAGCTACAACATCTGCTTTAAGGAAGACACGTCGGTGATATTTTTAGAAAGTTCTCAATCCCTAGTCCAACCTGTGGGTCACGACCCCTTGGGGTCGTCAAAGAACATGAAAAAAAAGGATTTTTGTCTATTCTTCTATTGCTGTGTGTGTGTGTGTGTGCCGGGTAAAGGGTGGTCGCGGCAGAGTGGGGGATTGTAAAATGGGTAGCCGAACATAAAAGGTTGAGAACCTCTGCCCTAGTCTTGTATTGACAGCATAGGAGAAATGCGCAATGCAGGTCTAATTAACAAAACATTCCTGTGTAATGAATCATTCAGCAGCTGTCAATGCGTTATTTTACTAGAAATTTGTATTCACGGAAATCATACGTAGGACTTGCGTGTATGTAAATAGATAACTTAAAAAAGAAATTTAAGTGAACAAAAAAAAAACGATTCCTCCTTTACGAAGCTGTTTAGAATTTCAAAGAGTGATATACTGTATAAGAGCATGTACTCAGAGTTTATAAAGTACTACTTTGTTCATATAAATTGAAACTAAATAACATAAGAAGACAGTAGTTTATAGACTAGAATAGTGTATCTAGTTAGAGATATGTTATAGAAGATTCTAGTTTTGTGATAGAGATCATGTCTTACAAGAATAAAAACAGAGACCTGAGATGGGCAACTTTTTCTGTAGAAGACCGCATTAAAAAATTGGCTTTTAATAAAGGCATATAATTTAAATAGGAAAAAAGTCAGAATTTTGCAAAAAAAAAAAAATTATCGCTCTTATATTTTTGTTTTCATTCGTAAAGCATTCTTTGAAATGGAGGGTGGAGCATATGTATTTGATGTGCAGACAACCCGTTCCCGGCAGTTTAAATTCAGTGACAATTTTTACACATTGTCATTGGCAAACATGAAGTCTTGTTTCTAACTCTCCTTCGGAAATATTAATAACAAAATCATAGTCAATGTCCTTCATTTCAAAGAATATTTTTTTTTCTTTAATTAAGATCCTATACTTTTCCCAATAACTTGCTCATGCTAAGATAAGATAAGCCAGCAGATACTGCTATTTTACAGAACATCTGAATGTTCAGCTTACGAACCTTCAAGACATCTTGACCTGACTGTGATTAAAGATCCCCAGGCCTGATATATTAGATCAATACAGTGAATGATATTTAATGCAGCTTGGCATAAACTTTCCTTATATTTGACACCTTATATCTGTATTTGTCTGCGGGCCACATTAAACATTTTGGCGGGCCGCATCCGACCCGCGGTACTTAATGTTTTACGTTTTATATGTACATACACAAGTACATCGCAGGTTACTGTCAACGGAAGTAGACAACCTGGCTGACTAGGACGTGTACCCCGAAAGCCGCAGGGTCGACTTCCACAAGATATATATTGTACGGTGATCTATTAGAGGGCAGGGAGCTGCAGGTTGTTCAAACTACAGATACTGTGCCTGGACATAAGGCTCTTTAAAATCAACAAGTTAATAGAGAAAAAAGACAGAATAGTTGACATGGAAGTCAGAATACCCAGAAGAGGAAGAGGATTGCAGATGTAGAACACACCAAAGTAGGAAAAAAGTGAAGACGCTGCAGTATCTAGTGATTACAAACGCTATATCGTATGCACTTGGATAATAAGAATTAGTCTATTGGGTTACATCAGAAGTTACAAGGAATAAATAAACATTTATAGAAACGTAAAACGCAATGTTTATCTAATAAATAAATAATTAAAAAAAACTGAAATGGAAAAGTGGTTTGAGTGCTGGGACAAGTCCCAAAATGCCCCTGGAGACTGGGAGTGAATGAGACGCCCTGACCGCACTTCCCCGTGGTGGAGGCTGTCCAGGCCTGAGCAAGCTATTATAGCACAGTGCAGGACAGGCATCTGTCTTGTTGGCTCATACTTTTCACGGCTATGGCCAAATTTTGACTCACGGTGCCCCCGCTGAGGGGAAGAAGAGGAAACCGTGCCTCATATTCTGTTTGACTGCCCCAGACTTGCTGATCTCCGTCTCGACAGGTCTGGGAAACAAAAAATTCTCGCCCTGTATGATGACGCCTATGCACTACACAAGACAGCATGGTTTCTGTCCAGGGCTTTTGCAAGAGATGATTTAAGTCTCTCAAGCCCTCACTCAAATGAAGTTTAATGAATGAATGAATCTAATAAATAAAAAACATTCAAACTTTCTGTTGTTGTAATTGCATTTTTTTTTAATTTACTTGGTTCAGTCTTTTTATTTTTTAGTTTCTTAGAAACCTACACAGTTACAAATATAAATGATACATGCATGCTCTAAGTAGAAACAACTATTGAGAAACTAATCTAATAATTAGTAGAAACATAAAGAGCACTATAAGTCAAAACATGAAACAATTACGAGAGAAAAACAATGTATCCTGGACTAGTATCATTCTGTCAATAAATTACTAATATGTTTTCTTTTTATGATATAATCTACACATAGTAGTTGAACATAATGAATTAAACACAAATGATTGCATTTTCATTTATTGTAAAAAAAAAATAATTATGTACCGATTGATGCAAATCCAATAGAATATTATTACAACTAAAAGAATGTAATAGATAACGTCTTATTAACATATAAGGAAGCTAATATCGAAAAAACAAGCCTTGTTATCCCCAATAAAAAAAAAATAAAAAATAGTTTCCCTTTCAGACATTGTGGTCTATAGGGCAGATGATGTAAAAAAAATCATCTGTTTCTCTGGCAAACGGTTAACTAGGGTCTCATGTGACCAGCACAACGAACAACCTATTTTACTTTTCCCCAATTAATATCAGGGCCCCATTAGAGCTGGGTGGACTCAGAGGCACCCAAATATCACGAAATTAAAAATCCCAGTCTTCACCAGGATTCGAACCTGGGGCCCCCGGCTCAGAAGCCAAGCGGATTACCGCTCATCCAACCTTACTCCTTATCCCCAATGACCTAATCAAAAATCTTTGATGTTTTTATTCAACTTTTATTTTCAGAAAGCGCTCATCAACAAATAATAATAATAATCAAGCATTAAAATTAATTTGTTTTTGTTGTTGTTTTTTTCTTTATCAAAGAATTTTAAATTTATTTTTTAACTTTTTTCTTTAAAAAGCGTTTTTTTCTCTTTAGTGACACAGCTAATCTATGAGCTAGTTTGCCGAGATACGGGATGGCCAGTATACCACCTGAAATAAAAATACCAACTATCGGGATAAACGCAATCCCAATGCTAACTCCAGTTACAGCCCCAGTTGCGCTTGTCCAGCCAATCCACATGCTGTTGTCTTCTTCCAATGCTTGTATTTTCACTTTGATGTCACCAACTGCTTGGCGTAAGTTATATATCGCGTAGCAGCTGTCACCGTGCTTAAGAATTTTGTCCTCAAGAGTCACAGCTTCTTTTAACAGCTCACCAAAGAAACCTAGGTTTTTGAGAACAGGAATTTTGACATTCAGCACTTTTCGCTCTAATTCCTTTCGCTCATTCTCCAATTTATCAATTTCATCTCGATGCGCCTTATGTCTTTCTGCAGCATACAACTTCTGAGACCAAAACCTGGTTGATTGGATGTGAGCGTCGTTCACGTTATGAGTTTCAAAGTTGGTCTCTAGATTTGTGAATAAAGACTTCCAACGACCAATGTCTTGTTCAGAGACGAACTCGATCTGGAAGTCTTTGACTGCATTGATGTCCATGTTGATATGTGTATGGCTTGTTTTTGTATTATTCAAAGACTAGTAGACTTCGTAGAAGTTGGTTTCTTTGCTGTAGATTGATTCTTTATCTTGGTTTACTGCAAATAATAAAAAGTAAAGGGGGAGTTGGTTTAATTAAATTATCATAAATAGCTAACTTTAATATTTATTCATTTGATTTGTAAAACAAATGTACAATTTCTCTTCAATTTAGTTTTCTTAAAGAAATAAATAAGAAATTGTTTTAGACCAGGGGTCTCAAACACGCGGAACGCGGCCGCATGTGGCCCGCGAAACTATTTTGTACAGCCCGCGGCCACGTCCGCGAATTTAAAAAAAAATAGATATTTACAATGAATATTGTTGAAGAGCTATTGGGACTTACTTCCCATGAAAGGGGCGACAACTGGACGCAACATGTTTCCAGAACTGGAAGCTTGTATTGACATGTGTGGGCTACCGTGTAAAAAAAAAAACTAGTTTCAGTAGCTACGGACGATGCACCAGCAATGTGTTAAGAGAAGGTTGGTGTGGTTGGACTAATGATAGAGAAACGGAATCAGCTCATCTTGGCGAGACCTTTCGCAGCCATACACTGCATTCTACACCAAGAAGCACTCTATGGCAAAAGCCTACAAATGAAGAACTTGATGGATGTTGTCGTGAAGACGGTTCTCAACCACAGACAGTTTGTTTCATTTCTAGCTGACTTAGAAACGGAATACAGAGAATTGCTGTATCATACAGTCAGATGATTGAGTCGTGGAAAGCGCTGCAGAGATTTTTGAACGGAGAATGGAAATAGCATTGGTCATGGCAATGAAAGACAGAGAAATACTTCAGCTCGGTCACCCAGTGTTTTTGTTGGATCTTGCTTTTCTTACTGACATCACGCAACATCTCTATGCACTCAGTTCACAACTACAGGGCATAAAGCAACTGATTATCGTGATGTTTGACCGCATCAAATCTGGCTCATTTCATTTTTCTACTGTGCATAACGTAGAACCACAGCGCCTGAATGACTACGTAGACATCCTCTCCAGACTATTGGAAGATTTTGAACACCGCTTTCAGCAATTCATTGCTCTCGAACCACAGTTTTTTCTTGTAGCTACTCCTTTCGCATTGGATGGGAAAAACGTTCCAGAGAAAGTCCAGATGGAACTACTGGACCTGCAGTGTGAGACTGATCTGAAGCAAAAATACGCTGATGTTGGAGCTTCAGATTTCTACCAGTTTCTTCCCAGAGAGAAGTTTTCAAAGTTATTCTGCGCAGCTGCTAGAATTCTAGCGATGTTAGGGAGTACGTACGTTTACGAACAGTTTTTCTCCAGAATGAAAATCAACAAAACAGCATTACGAACAAAAATGACAGATGAGCATCTGAGAGCAATCTTGCGGCTTGCCACTACACGTGACTTCAGGCCTAACGTCGATGATCTGGTCTCTGCCAAACGCTCTTAGTTGAATGAACAGAAACTTGAGTGACGAGCCATCTGCAGTAATCCTTGTAATTAAATTTTTCGTAAAGTGTTCGTAAAATTTAATGAAAAAACATTCTCTTTTCGTGGTGCGGCCCGCTGACTGGTTGTTACTTTCATCTGCGGTTTACATGCTGATATGAGTTTGAGACCCCTGTTTTAGACAATAGTTCAGTATTTGTGCCAAGTGATGAGATTGAATAGTTTGAAATTTCTATCTACAATTGAGAGGAAATCTCCGGAAGCATAAAACTTATTTTTAAAAATTAATTTTAAAAACTAGACAATCGCAAGAAAAAAAAATAATTAAAAAAAAGAAAAACAAAGCTTATCCAAGGAAAAGAAAATCTAATTACTGCCATTTATCTGAAGGCAGCAGGGATTAGCTCCCTTTCTGCTATAACAAATATAAGGAATAAGGACAAATTGATTAACAAATTGGTTTAATTTTCGGATTGATTCGTGTATGATCGTCGACAATGAATAAAAATGAAATATTTCCATTTGATCTAAGAATGGTCCGTGGAAGAAACAAAGTGACAAGACTTTATAAGGGGATTAAATCTATATGTACATACAGATCTCTCATTTATTTCCCTTATTTCGATATCAAACAAAATAATTAATCACCAATAATTAATTGATTAATTTGTTAATATTTTTATTGACTCATGTTTTGTCCGGTACTATGAACAATTCTGCCAAGTTTCAGTCTGATATGACAATGGAAAATGTGAGAAAAACATGTTTAACGTTTTTACCAGACAGACAGACAGACAGACAGACAGAGTGAGTTGATATAAGCTTTGTAAAAACAATGACAATAATAATACAAGGTTAAAGAAAGAATGCATAGCAGTACAAAAGAATATGTAAATTATCTGTAATATTCATTTAAAAAAAATTTTAAGTTAAAATAATGTTGTTGAATATGATACATTACTTACCTTGTTGTATTATAGTTCAATAATGTGATTTGGGATTTGTTTAAAATATAGCTATGTCCAATGAACCATATATATATAGGAGCAGAAAATCATCAGTTTATTCTTGGTGTGAAAGTGGGTTTCCCGAATTCTAACGTAAGTCTACGTTTGTACGCAAGATGTTGCACGGTGAACACACAAAAAAGTGTTAATGACAGTGTTTCTCAAACCTTTGCATGTGACGTGTCCCTGAACACACGCCTTTTACTCTTTGACCCCGCAACGACGCTCACATCGTTGATTCTAAACAGATATAAAGCTATAAATTCCGCCCAAACGTGGAAAATAATTTCGGTATCAAAGAGTTAAGTAACCAGGCTGATCAGGGAAAACGTTGGAAGTTTCTGAATAGAGTCTCTGGGATTCCAAGCATTTTCATGCGTTCTGAACATCGGGAATGTATTCTCCTGGCGTATAAAAGGCAACATTTTAACTGCTTCATAGAAGGGGAACAGACACAATAATTACAAAGCTTATATCAACTAACTCTATCACTATCAGTCTGGGTTTTTTTTTTGGCACAAATTTTGAACACGTTGTATCTCGCACACACTCTAGGATTAAGTTAAAACTTAATATTATTAAAAAAAAATAATTATAGCTTTCATATAGAGCTACTTTCATGCTTATCTCATTTGTGGACCAGTGAGGGAAGGGTTATCTGGGAGAAGGTTTTCCTTGCTGCCTTTCGTCCCTAACAAAGCAAATCAATTTAAAAATTAACCAATCAATTCTGTTTGATATCGATATAAATTATAAATTATTATGAGATATAGTTGTAAATGTGCAAAATTTATCCTGCTTCATATAGGAGGGTGGAGCTCTCCATAGTTTGAGAAACGTTTGCTAAGAGCTATGCATTTAGGAATTATTATATTGTAGAAGAGAGTTCTATCCAATACTACTAATGCACATACTTCAGAAGTCTCTATCAATTTTTACGACAAACATTAATAATAAATATGAATATACACGTCTTTGAAAATCAAATTGGGCGGGGTAGATTCTACATCTTATTTAAAGGAATTTTTTAAGAGGCCTAGTAATATTAATAACTAGTCGACCGGCGGCATACCATACGCCGCTATTTTTCATTGGAAGGCCTTAGAGGCACTGCAACAAATGCGACCGCAGTGGGTCCCGTACTTTCTTTAGATCGTGCTTTTTTTTAGATGTATAAATTATTAAATTAAACCATTTTATAACATATAACAGATTTCCCGCTGCCTCTTGATTTACCAGAAGCCCCTGGATATCTCCTGAAATGTTATTAAATATAGACCTACGAAAAAGTCTTGGAAATCTCCGGAAATTATTAAAATCTTTTGTAACGTAAAAGTATAGTAATTTGTGGTACTAATGAAAGTAGTTCTAAAGTCAAACCTGAGAGTAGTATCTATCTGTGTATGGTCGTTCTAGTTTCAAGAGTCTTACGACCATAGACATAAATATAATATAGACTGGCCAATAAGACTATTTTATGAAACGAAATATTGTGAATTGCAATTGTGTGTACTTTATTTTATTTCCTTTTTCCAGTCTATATTTATTTATGTCTATGCTTACGACACAATATAATCTCTTCCGGCTTCCACTTTTTTAACCTCCTTTCCATTCACTACACTAATTCATAAGAGTTTTATGAAACAAAAATTTGTGCATTGTACTTCATTTTATGTCTAGAATCTATGTCTTTAAATTGTGTTTAATCTCTAAGACTGAGGATCATGCAATTTTTTTTTTCATAATTTAGAAATCATAATTCAATAGTAGATATATATACATGTGTTTTCACGAAGTTACTTCCTTTTCCCAGTCTAATGATTTCTTAATGTCTATGCTATTTTGTGAATGAAATAGTGCGGTGCGGATTGGGTCCATGCACACCGTGGTGCGTGCGCCATGGGATCTTCCCTATTTACTTGTTGTTGTTGCATTGTGTTGTTGCACGTTTGACCTATTTACTTTGAGAAATAATATATAGATAATGTACACAGTCGAGGGTGCACAACAGCTGTGATGATCACAGATTGACATTTTTGCATTTTTCGGGGGAAAAAAGAATTTCCAGAAAAGTAATGTTACTTACGTAAGTCTGAGTTAATATGCGTTGTTCGAGTTATAATCATCACAACATATTGTCTCATTAGAATGCAGGACAAAAAGATTTTTTCCCCTTACTATTAATAATCATGGCCGAAAAAAAAAAAGAAGTCCTAGGTGTAGACAGGGCCGGCCTTGAGTAATAAGTAAGTAGGGTGGTCCCAAATAAAATAAAACAAAAAAATGACAGACAAAAATACGCAATGAGTCAGAAACCTTTCTCTACATCTAAATCAACAATTAAGTTAAATTTATATAGCGCCAATGGCAGAAATATTGCAAAAGACTATTAATAATCCCTAGAGAAGAAAAAACTTTTGACATTAAACAAAGAAAAAGTAGATATAAATATTCGTGAATAAACCATGAATCTTAGTAGAATTTAGAGCAATGCTAGTAGATATAGAGGTCATAAAGTTTGTTTGAGATTTGATCCATGTTTAACAAGCCTCCACCAATCAAGGGCCCTATGTGGCTACCTAGTTTGCTTAAGCCTAAGGCCAGTCCTGGTGTAGAAAATATTATTTACCTATTCTATGACATCCCCCAACCCTCATTTTTTACATACACTCGCTTAGATACCCTGAAAGGAAAGCCTTTAAAGCCATAATGCTATCTGTTTATCTTTTGTAGACAACATTTGAACGTGTTTTAGTCAACATTGTTATTACCTTCTTATATTAAGTGATAGATTTTACATCTAGGAATGTACTTTTACAAAGTATATCTGATTTGTAATTTATTACGCTTCATTTGCATTGTAAGTCAAAGTAAATAAAGTCGAAGTTTACATCTTACATAGGTCTGCGTGCTGAAAAAAAGGAACACAACTCCGTAAATTATTGTTTTGTTTAACGCAGACGCCGACGCCGCCTAATTGATTTTTTTTTTATTATTTTTTCTTATTGTTGTAAGTCATTTTTTTTTAAAGAAAAAATGGGGAATTACAGCCTACATTACGTGTTCTAATTGAGTGTGCCTTATAAAATAGATGTCCATTGAAGGCTGTGCGGTTATATCTGGATGTGGAGGAGATAGTTGACCATCTCAGGTAGTACAGTTAGTATATATTGTTTGTTAGCTTTTTTATTTCATTGCACATACTAATTTTTTTTTCATTTATTTATATTTCTTAAAAGTCTAAAGATTAAAGAAAGAGGTTAGATATAGTGAAATATAAGCAGCTTCAACACTCTTACGCTGAACTACGATCTATGGTTTATAGTTCTAGTGTAGCATTGCATTGGGATCTCAGACTCGCACAACCCACACATCACTAGCTAAGCCTCTGATACAAGGGGATATTTGTAGATTAAGATTTCTTGGGGATTGCTTCTTTCCCCCTACTTTCTTGCGTTAGGGATTTCAAATGCGCATTACAGCGCCGCAGCAAAAGTTGAATAGATGAAAAAAAAATTTTATTGAGATGTTTTTCTCTTCCTTGTATTTCAGTTAAATAAATAGAGAGAAAGAGATAGCAAGTATTGGGAACGATTTATCAAACACATTACAGTATTACACAAAACCTTTATTTAAAAGACATATAATTCCTTTGCGTAATAATTCATTATTGTACGACTATTGAGTAGGCCTACAGTTGGACAAAGAAACAGATGATGTGTTGGTCATTTCGTTTATTTTAATTTGTATGAATTCAGGTGTATTGTTAAGTACGTGGAATATTCATGGAGATTGGCATGAATAAATTATGTATTCAATCATATATAGAAAGTTGCTGTTTCATGTAGGCAGGTCTACCCGCTCAATATGGGTCCTGTTTCTACATTTCATTGTGGAATATTTTAATGAAACTATACAAAGTTATTTTTACTAACGTGAATTACTATGTTAAAACACGGTTAATTAACTGATTTAAATAATACTTTGTTATTGGAAAATTAAAATCGCACTTATTATAGGCTAAAGACCTATAGAACTACAAATGTTTTTTTTAATCTTAAGAAATCCGGTGGTTTATTTTTTTTTCTCAATTTATTTTTTTAAATATATTTTTTAAAAAAATATGTTCTACTTTCCCTGAAGTAGATCTAGTTATTCAATTGTATGCTTATATTACAAAAACAAACTGATCGACTTATCGAACTGACTCATATTTTTCTATCTTTACTTTTTTTTTCTCTTTTAAAGGTGTAACCAAAAAATCGAAGATAAAACAAAGAAGAGATTAAAAAGAAATATCACAAGTAGAAATACAATGGTAAACTTAAGAGAAGCGGAAGTGTTGCTGGATAGTGCAAGAGAACTGCAGTTTAAACAATTTACAAAACAGGAGAAAGATGACTTGGAGCAAAAGACACTAACTCTACAGGGCGAAGTTTGCAACGATTCAGAAACCTGGACCCAAGAGAAAACAATACTTGTGTACATCTTACTTGACATCTTTCAAGAGTTAAACAACTGTCATCAAATTCTGGTGCGACAGGAACTCAAAAAAAAAATTATTGAATTGAAAGCTAAATTTTTCGCAGTTTCCCAGTCAGATACATGTCTAACTTATATAACAGAGTTGAAAAACGAAGTCGAAGAATTTCAACTAAAATTAAAGAGTCTCTCATTAGGTGAACACGATCTGGATTTATCCGATGAGGTCGAGGATCTGGTGGTAAGAGTTAATGAAGCCAGAAAAAACATCAAGATACAGCAAGGGCTGGAGGCTTTTTCAGGAGTCACTACGTTGGGCTGTTCTGCTGCAAGCGGAGCTTTGGGAATCGCAAGCGCGGTAGTCAGAACTGGGGGTACAGCAGCCGGCGCAGTCGCCGGGACAGCCTCCGGGACAGCCGCTATTGTACCAGGAGTTGCAAGGGGGGCAGGAGCTGCGACGCAGATGCCAGGTTTAGCAGCCTCTTTTGCAGACGATGCAATAGTCATTGCTGGGAACGCAGTCAATGGGTTGTCTTCAACGACAACTGTTGTTAAATTTTTGACCAAACTGAAAGAAATTAAATGTGAACCGAATTTAGAGTAGATGAATTGCAATGCTGGGTCAAGCTCTAATAGATGCAGTGTGAGTAAAGAAGAGGTGGTGAATATATACATATAATATACATACATACATTTATGAATATTTTACATTTCTAAATTAACTACATAAGATGAGTGTCACATAGTTCGGTGAGGTGTCTTTGTTTTCTCCCAACTCTGTTGGGTATTGTGATTTCCTCTGCTCGTATTGTTTGTACGTGGCTAGAGTGCCTTGTATTGTTATTGTTTTTCTGCTACGTCACAAAGCCATTGGTCACTCGCTGTCCTGAGACAGTTCACCTACTGATTTGTTATTAAAACGGACGATGTGTTAGTCCGTAGTCTGTAATGGTTTCTTGGACTTATAGTTTCTTGGATTTATAGTTTCTTGGACTTGAATTATCCGGTGGAAGTGTTTTTGGACCCCTGTTTAGGGTGAGTTACTTTGTATTGTATGTTATATTATAGTTTGTAATATGAGGTTGTCGCTGTCTATAGTTTTGAAACAGAGATTGAATTTTGTGTTATTTCGTTTATAGGGTGCCAGTGTTGGATTTGTGGTTACTGCTCTTGATCCTATACCAGTGTGGGCGTCGCTTGTTTTCTCAGAAATATATATTACAGTCTCTGGTGTCACTGCCAGTGTCAGTACTGTTACACATCAGTTGGTGCCAGTTACAGATCAGTGAGGTATAACTTTATTACAGACAATGTTGGCAGTAGTGTGACGTCAGTCGGTCAGCATCTGGTTTTACGTTGAAACCCGTGTGAAAAATAACCGTAGAAAGGTGCTTATGTGTACTTAGGAATACATCTATATCTATCATATCATTTATGTATGTATATATTATGTATTAAATATATATTATCTATTTACTATTCATCATTCTCAGTGTACATATTCATAGATCAAGTATCATACAATTAAATTCATATTTTTTGTTATTTCAATCATCCACCTAGTTGGTTACTCTCTGCACAATTGTGTGTGTGTGTGAATGACTTTGTTTTTCTTGTCAGCTTGAAACTCGGGACCTTAAGTGTGTTCAGCTGTTAATAACACAATTCTTAAACCTGACAATGAGCAAGAACTGAAAGTTGTCTATATATGTATAAAATGCTTTAACAAATCTCTGATTAAAATATAATATATGTTCATTCTTTTAATTTGCATACAGTGAGATTGTGTTTTAGTCTGCAATCATATACTTTTTTTTTTGTTATTATTGTAGGCTACTAGTGAACATTGAATTTTAATTTCTAACAAAGATATCCCATTCAGACCTTGCGGATGATGTAAAGGTCGATGGTTAATGAGGGTATCCTGTGGTTAACACAGCGACCAAGCCATTAAATTTGGATTTAAACCCAGACCCTTGGTTTATGAATCCAGCCTTTGGCCACTCGATCACAACGACCCCTACTATATACATGTATACGCATTATTCACGCTTATCTTATTATATCTTATAAAGTACAGACGTTAAACTTAAAAATATATATTTGCCTTTTTTATATACATTTTTGATTTGAACTTAAACTTAACTTACGATGTGCAGTGTGCTAATAGTGTGAAAATTCTATTGTTATAACATTATATTTCACTACACTCATGTAATTAATTAGTAAGCAATGCTGTAATTCAAACTAGATAAATACATTGGATTATATTAAAGTAAAATACACGTATATAACTCACAACTTTAATTTATAAATAGCTTAATTTTTTTATTAAAAATTATTTGAGAAAATTTATTTTAAAATATGAAATAAGTTGAAAAAGTTTTAATGTTAACTTTCGCAAAGATTTTTAAAAAATTAAAATGTTAATTTTTGTAGAAAAAAAAATTAAACATGTATTTGAAATTTAAAACTCAACACATAGGAGTTTGTAATCTTTCATTCGCAGTTGACACTATGAACGCACTAGCATATGTATCGTCTTGTATTCTTCGTTTCCTCCATAGACATAAATAAATATAGACTGGAAACAGGAAGTAAATTTATGTAACTTGAAAAAATGTATATCCATTGTATTCGGATTTCCGAAATCTGTCAATTTGCACGATCTTTAGTCTTAAAGATTAAACAAAACTGCACTTCCTCCTTATTTACGCAGCATGGTGTGAAAGAAAAATGGTGTATCCAAATCCGCACTATTTTCATTCACAAAATGGCATAGGTAGCATAAATAAATATACACTGGAAAAAAGAAATAAAGGATTCAGTCCTTAACTTTGAATTAGTGAAACTAGGGATTTTTTCAGCAGAATGTTCAAATAAGCTAAAATTAAAAAAAAAAAAACAGTTTCAGAACAAAAAATAAACATTATGATTAATTGACATTACAGTCACGCTAAGAGATAAAAAAAACACAATAGTGAAAATATTGCAATACTTATATAGGTTATGGCTGAAATAGATATGAATACTTAACTTTTATACTGCTCATGCTGTATAGTACCATAGTACACTAATTTGCAAATCACAAATGTTCCCTTCATAAAAATATCTTATTGGCCAGTCTATACTTATTTATGTCTATGGTTTCCTCTCATTTATAATTGTATTCTAGTTCTACTATCATAGATGTTACACTTCATGGTGATGTCAACTGTTTTTTTTTTTTTTGTGTGGTGTCAAATTTCGTTAATTACATTCTTAGCTTAAGCTTATATTATAAGTTTTTATTTACATTTTGGGAGATGGTTTAAAAATAAAAAATATTGTATTCATTGTAATCAAACTGAATTTCCATTAGATTTGATCAATAAAATTATCTTATCTTATCTTTCAATTATGCCATTGAATGTGAAAATATGTTCATCCTCCTCCTATGTTTTTAAAAAACATTTCCCATGGTTGGCAACGAGGCTTGAAGTTATACGAAGTCTTTAGTCTTTTCCCTAGATCTAACTAGCAAATGTAAACGATTGGGATAAATTTAGACATCTTAATTGTAAGATTTCTAAAAAAATATATGATATGGATTAGTTGTTTTGTTGTTATTGTTTTTTTTTTATTTTTGGCACATCGGCACAATTTAATCCATGACTTGCGCATAATCACTCATGGGTTACACCCCCTATCTAGGTCAAGTGTTAACTCTTTCTCTCCGTAATTATTTTTCCATGTTTTGACAGAATTCATTTTTCTCAGTAATATTTCTCTACTCTGTTATGATTAAGCTTCAATAACTTTTTCATTTGTTATTAGAAAATATTTGATTTGGCACAGAATTAAAAGGGAATGTATGCTCTTAACATATAACATAAATTAAAGTTTAAAAAACTAAAACATTGATTTAATTTAATGAGTAGTAATCAACGATGATATCGTCAATTAGGAGAGAAATAATTAAGAGTTACACAAATTAGGTATATACTGGTATTTATAAGTCATAATAAGTACTTAACCCCTATCTAAACTCATATTTTAATATTCAAAAAAAAACTCCTGGATAAAGACTAATATTTGTCCAGGATCAATATAATGAAATCTAAAAATATGATGATTTTTCAAGTCTTCCAAAAATAAACTCAGCTATTTACAAAACATTTCAACGCAAAATTCAAATAAATTCGATTGATAGTAAATCATTAAAATGAAGTAGATTTTATTTTACGTTGTCTGTTGAATGCTAAACTCCGTGCCTCCAATTACACGATTCTTATTCACTCTAAACGCATTTGTGTCCACACAAGACAATTCGTTATCAGCATAAACTTATTTTCTGTTAAACTAATAAAATAACAGACGTAAAGTAGGTTTATGTGTGTTCATGAGAAACCTGATCAGTCCTCGTGGAGTTGTACAGTTTGAGAAACACTGCCATAAAGGATAAGAAATGAAAATCAATAAGTGTCTTCATAAAATGGTAGTGATTGCTCCTGTTGAGTAGTTACATCTAGATTTCGTATAAACTTAGACAAAATGAAAAAGATAAGGTCACAATAGATAATACTCATGATTAGCTGCAACTCTTTTATTAGGTAAATGAGAATTTTTAGATGTAAAACAATGTATTTTCATGTCCATTTGGATATCTTTGGTAAGCATCTATGGTGTTTAAATGTAAAATGCCGTAACACAAATACAACTGTTTCAATGCAAAGGGTGGTAAAAACTGCTGTGTTTCAATACAAAAAAGATTTAAAAAAAAAAAAAACAGTTTCAATACAAAAGCAGCTGATAAACTGTTTTAATGCAAAGGACAGTAACACAATTTACTTTATGTTTCAATTGAAAGGGTTTTAACAAAAACTCAAGCGTTTCAATGCATAGGGAGGGAAATAATATAAAAGCTACTGTACGTTTTCGAAAGCATAATTCTGTAACAAAAACTATTGTTTGTTTAATAGCTAAGGGAAATTTCCAAAAGTACATAATCCTCATTAACGAAAATAAAAACTTTCATGTAAAGCAGGCATGTCCACCTTGCATGCGGCCCACATGGCCACCTAAAACAAAATAAAAAATAATAATGTTAAACTATTACGCTGGAAAACAAGAGATGGCAAGCTAAAAATAGTATTTGTTTAACTGAACAACTGTTGAGTCTGCAGTGAAAGCAATCTACATTTTGTCAAAGTTCAATGCAAGCCATTTCAAATCATTTAATAAATCTGATTTTATGAAGGAGTGTTTCGTTAAAGCAGAAGTCATTTATTCAGAAACAAAGTAGAGAGCATTCAAAGAAATTATGTTAACAGGTGACACTGTTGCAGATAGAACAAATGGCATGTCACTCAGCTTGCTTGAACAATTAAAGAACGACAGAGCTGATTTTGAATTACTTTCATTGGCTCTCTATGAGTCAACTGACGTTACGGGTGTAGCACAGTTAGCTATATTCATAAGGGCCTCTAACAGGAATTTTGATATATACCTCGAACTACTAGAGTTCTGTTCTATGCATAACAAGCGAGGATGATTTTTGAGAAATGACAGGAGGTGAAAATGCAGTACAATTTATCTTTGGTAAAGCTAGCTAGTCTAACAAAGATATGGCGCACCAACCATGAAGTGAAATGGTTTTGATGCGAAGTTACTTGCAAAAATAAGAGAGACTGATGCTAATTTTAAATTTGCTCATTTTATGTGCATCATTATTATAAAATTATAGTTTTTGTATAGCCTACTTTCATGCTTATAGCATGCTCGAAGCGCTTTGGTCCAATCTCAGTTGTGGACCAGTGGGGGAAGGGGCATCTAGGAGTTGGTTTTCCGTCCTGCCTTTAGGCTGTCGAACCTCAAACCTCCTTCTAGGTAGCCAAGCCAAGTTCACGCGCACTTAGCCTCTCGATAACGCTATCTGATTTGATTCTGAAAATGCACCTGGAAATGTGCAACTAGAGCTGATAGAATAGAAGTCAGGTTCTTAGTAGAAATCTAAGAATATTCTAATGGCTGTGCCAAAATGTTACAGTCATTTACCCTGAGCGGTTCGTTAAATTGCGGAAATTGGCAGCTATAATTCTAGCTATTTTTGCATGCACTGGCCTCTGTGAGCAGTTCTTTTCCATAGTAAAAGCTATTAAAACACCTCACTGTTCGAAATTATCTGATCAAAATTTGTCATCTGTGGTGTAAGTGTCAGTGGCAAACAAACTTCAACCAGACATTAATACAATGGTATCGCAGGAAAGATGTCAAGCATCAGGACAAAGAAAATAATGTGTAATCATAGTAATTCGTAATTAGCCAAGAGTACTAGAAATTTAGCTTAGGGACAGGTATGCCATTAATTATTGTATTATATTGTATTATTTCCAATTTACATAAAAGTAGTAGGTTGTTTTAAAACTGATTTTTTTGCTGCGGCCCCTAAGGTCATAGTAAGTTGCTTATGCGGCCCATATACCTAAATGAGTATGACATGCATGATGTAACATGATGTAAAGATAGTAAAAACTTTCAATAGAAAGGGAGGTAAAGAAAACTATTGTTAATTGCAAAGCATAGTATGAAAACGTTTAATGCAAAGGGAAGTAACAAAAAGTATTGTATGTTTCAATACATAAGACGCAAAACGAAAACTGTTTCATTGCAAAAGGAGATATTAAAAAAAACTTTCAATGTAAAGGGAGATAATGTAAACTATTATTAATTGCTATGCAAGGTTTAAAAACGTTTAATTAATGTAAAGGGAAGTAGATAACATCTACGCAAGGGAGGTAACGAAAACTATTGTTAATTGCAACGCAAGGTACAAAAACTTTAACTGCAAAGGAAAGTAACAAGAAGTACTATATGTATCAATGCGTAAGACGTTAACAAAAAGTTTTATTACGAACGGTGATATCAAAACTTACAATGCAAATGACAATATTAACCACCATTCCAATGCTAAGGGAGGTAACAAAATACAATTGTGATACATAGCAAAGGGAGGTATAAACATTTTCAAGACAAAGAGAAGTTACAGAAAACTACTATACGTTTTTCAATATAAAACTATGCATTTCAATTTCCAAGGCAAGGGTGTTATTAAAGACTACATAGTTGCTAAGGGAATCAACAGTATTTGTTTCAATGCAAAGGCCCAGTGTTTTTTTTTTGTTTGGAACAACTATTAACAAAATACTATACTGCAATGAAAAGTACTAGATACTACTTCTAGATAATGTTACATACAGACATACAATGGTCAAACGGCTGTATGTGTTGCCGAGAGACTAAGTCGGCTTAGCTTGACTACCTATTAAGGGGACTCGAAATTCTATGCCCAGCTCGAGCAGCACAAAGGGCTTACTGAGCGCCTAAAGGCAGCATGGCAAACCTCCCAGATACCCCTTCCCCCAAATAGTCCACAAATGAGATTGGACCATAGCACTCTGAGCATGATTTAAGCATAAACGCTGCACTCTTTAAAAGATATTTTAAAAAATGGAGTTACTTATTCAATATGAGAAAAGTGGAAAGCGTGGTCGAGAGGATAAGTACGTTTAAGCCCATTAAACCCCACAACTTTATTATTGTTTTAAATATACATTTTCTATCGAATATCAATTTCTATTTATCAAACTAAGAGATTGCAAAAAGAATGTTTGAAAAATTCCATATAGTAACGATTCTGTGAGAATGTACACTGGCAGTGTACATGGTAGCGAGTGGCCCCGTGAAGAACATTATATAAAAAAAAATATTTTTTTTCTTTACAATCTTCAAGTGAATACAGATTAGTTATAACATTGAAAAACACACAAATTAAGTATTTTAATGCAAAAAAAAGTATATTTTTAATTCTTTATTTACGAAAAAATTATAATAATATAGTAAAAAAAAAAGGCATGAAATGTACATTATCGGCCAGTACTATCCAAATATCTATATATATAATTCACAAAGAATTAGGTCAGACAACAACAACGAGTAATCTATTTTTAGCTCCATTAATAATTTTTTCATCGCATTCTCTTTTACTTATTTTATAATGCGAAAAATTAGAACCATATTTAAAACTCGAATTATTTTATGTATTTAATAGTCTAAGTGAAAAGTTTTCTGGAGCGTAAATGGTTTATAATTCTTTATAAAAAAATCCATTAACTTGCAAAAGACCTTTAATACGAGTGTTTGTGGACAATTGTGGTGGGAAAAAAATCATTGGCAAGGTTAGAGAGTATGTATTTAATAGTCAAAGAGAAAGTTTTCTAGAGCGCAAATACTCTATAATTCTTTAGAAAAAAAAATCCATTGACTTGCAAAGACCTTTAATACGAGTATTTGTGAACAATTGTGGTGGAAAAAAAAAAAAGCATTAGCAAGGTTAGAGAGACAAAATGACTATATTTTAAAATGTTAAAAATGTGTTTGATTTCTTTTAAAGCAATAGCTTAACAGACAAATAATTATAGGGATGTTAAATCGACAGGATGGCGCAGGGAATCTGTTGTAAGTAATAAAATGGCTTAATTTAATAATTTTTACACTTTAAATTAGAGCGGGTCCTATAAAATTGCGTGTCCTATGAAAT
>JADKLZ010060892.1:0-10599 GCA_021533235.1 Biomphalaria straminea | reverse complement strand
TTCATCATCAGATATCCTATTTTAATTATTTCATGGAAAATGTGGTCACTAATTTTGGATTCGCGTTTAAAGTTTTCTGAACAATTCTGTTTCAAATATTGCTTTAGGCAAGTAAGTCTTGTCTCATCCTTGTGAATAAATGCTTTAGTTATAAAGTCTTCCTAAAAAAATTGATGGTGATATGTTGGGTTTTTCTTTGATTTGGAGCACTTTTCGTCAAATAATAAAAGCTCTTGGCTGTGATCTGCAAAATATAAATATGGGAACTTAACATCTTTTATATCAAATTCCATTATTTAAAGTATTTAAAAACAAAATGTTATCAAATAATTTAAAACCAAAAAAATGTCAGTTTGTTTTTTTAGGTCTAACTTTAAATGCTTACAGGGGGGCGCGGGGCTTGCCATTTCTTCAGAGTACTTGAATTTATCTGTGATAAACGAAATAGAAATTGTATCTTTGTAGAAAAGTATTTTTAAAAAAATATTTTTTTAATCTATTTGTTTAACATAAGAACTGTATGAGGCATTGTGATTAATAATAGTCAAAAGCATTATTTTCCTTAATGTATATATTAAATTAAGTTAAACACACATATAATAAAATAAATAATAATAAAATAATAAAAATTCCAGTCTTCACGAGGATTCGTGACCCCGGACCCCGGTTCGGTAGCCAGGCTCTCTACTGCTCAGCCATCGCGCCTCCACTTACTTACATAGGATTGTCTTCTTGTAACGCACAGCCTTAGGGTTAAGGTTAGGGCTGGGATTGACTTATTGGAAGCAGGACCCAATATGATATTTTTGAAGCCGGGTCCACGGGCACCTTGCCACTGGCTATGAAGCTATATAAAACATATTTGTAGTCAAGAAATTTTCTATTTCTATTATATGTGATTAATATCATTTAGATTCTACTCATTTGAATTATTATTGTCCTTCTACCCTCGTGCTATTAGAGCATGGAATGGGTTTGCCTAGGCTAGCCAGGAAAACCATTGACTTGGTAGAATGAAGTCATTGGTTAACATGCATGATTTTCTGCGCACTTAGTTTATATATTGCAACAAATAATTGTTGTTGTTGTTGTTTTTTTTTTTTTTTTATTTTGTAAATTGCATTTTTCTTGTATAAAAAAATTATATAAACAGAAGAAAAAAATATTGTAAAAATTTTCAATAGAAAATGCAGATAAAAGTTTTTACAAGTTTTTATCCAGTGATATGTTTACAAAATAAAATGGCCAACATTGTCATCTCAATAACATCTTCAAACTTTTGTTCTATATTATTTTTAGGGTAGTCATACATAGCATCCCCGTATTATATCATTGATTTGAAGCATAAATTAAACAAAAAAAAAAACAGTCACCAGTGAACATACCCACACAGGGTGAGTTGATTATGTTGTATGGATGCTGGTTGGCCTTATTTGAAACATGGAGCTCAGAAAGTGGCGGTGGGGGAAGGAGGGAGAAAAATTTGAAAATCCCCCGGGTCCCCACATGAAGTGAGTTCCCAAATAAGTATTACTACATTAAAAATGGTCATTACATTAAAGAGATCAAGCCCCCCACCCCCAAACCATGGAAAATTTCTAGCTTCGCCCCATGTAAAAAGGATTGGTAAACGATTGCAAAACTATATTTTTAAACAATTTTTTTATTATAAATATAACAGCTCCAGCTTAAAGGCCAAAGCTACTATTAAAAGCAGAGGCGGATCTAGAACATTAGAGTAAGGTGCACATTTTAAAGAAAATTCAAACACTAATATAACATATATAATTCAAATATATTCAATTAATTTTTTTAAAAGGTTCCTAAAATATCACTGAAATGCATTATTAGGCGCATAATCTCTATTGTGATAAGTGTATACAATACAATTATAAGGCCCAATTTTTTGTTTTGTTTTTTAGATGGAGTATTGATGGTTAAAATTAAGCATTATTATTATTATTATAGCTTTTATATAGCGCTACCTTCATGCTTATAGCATGCTCAGAGCGCTTTGGTCCAATCTCATTTTCGGACCGTGGAAGGAGTTGGTAACTAGAAGTTGCTTCCCGTGCTGCCTTTGGGCGCTCAGTAAACACAACTCTGCCCGAGTCGGGTGTCGAACCTCGAGCCCCCTTCTAGGTAGCCAATCAGGCCAAGCTTAAGCCGCACTTAGCCTCTCGACCACGCTGATATGATATGAAGCATGATATTTATCAAACTAGTACATAGCTTTATTAATGAACGAGTTGGACAGCATTTTTCAATGTGTGAAATAGAATATAAGTTAGATATAGGCCAACATCTAGATTCTATATTAAGAACTGAGGAGCCAAAAACTGAATATTTATGTAACCCTTTTTTTTTTCTTGTGGGGGTTGGGGGGGGGGATACTTTTTTCAAATTTATAAAATGCGTGAAATTCAAGGCCGAGAAGAGCATAATTTTTTTTTTGTTTTGTGCCATTACAAACGAGACTAAAAATGTATAAGGCGGGAAAAAAAAACAAGTGTGTATAAGGTGGGGCCTTATAATAAAGACTAATTACAGCCTCACTCTAAAACGGCTCGGAAACCAGAGAAATGTGTATATACAAGTGGGAAAGACTAAGTTTTTTTTCCCTAAGGGAAAAATTAAAATTCACGTGAGAAAAAGTTGTTGGTTAGGATGAAGTGGTTCTATCGCACGCGGGCACGTTGCCCTGCCTCATCGTGGCGCCCGCGTGGAAACGACTACCAGAGGAAGTAGTAAGGCGAAAGAGTAACAAACATTACTCCCGTTGGGGTACTTAAGTGTGGACGAGAGTCTACCCCTTCACGGTGAGGGGTTGAAAGAAAGTTACCACGACCCTGTCACGAATCCATGCGCCATTCCTCAAGGGAGAGTTACAATAATGGCGTATCCTGCACGGTTACGTGGTATAATAAAGGAAAATGGCGGCGGCCCTCGGTATCAACTTGGCCTTCGGCCATCATTTCTAGTCCATGCGACAGGAGTGTCAGTTATACCGGACACAGCAATGCCCTAGACTCCCAGACAGAACGGTGGTTCACGCAGGTTTGTTTTTCTTTCCTGTTTGGCGGCTAAACAGGTTTCTTTTCAAATTTATAGCTCTTAGACTATCAAGATGGTTCTATCGAAAAATAGTTTCCGGTTAAATAGACATATTTTAATAAAGCAAAGCTCACGTGTCAGCTATATGCTAACTAACTCACTAACGGCCAAGAACTATTATAAAAGAGGTTAGGACTAAATAAATTTTAAGCTAGGAAACGAAAGAAATGTAAAGGCCTACTGCATACGGCCTAATGAAACTGAATGGCTAAAAGTGTGTGAGAGCTGTACGTAGCATTACTAGACGAGTGTGACACCCGAGTAAAAAACAAAAAAGGTGCAATTTGCTTAAAATGAGCGTAGCTCGATACTCACATACTCACGTTTAATATTGGGCTCTAAATTTTATGTAGATTTTTTTTTGTTTCTTTTGCTTCAAACATTACGTGCTGTAAAAGAGGTATTGATCTATTGGTATCCTTGGTGGGAATCGAACATGTCCGATTCAAAGACATCTTGCTACATTGGCCCTATGTACTTACGATGGCTAGGTCCCCCTGCAAACTTGTATACCCTGTCTACTACACTTAAGTTACGTCCCGTATTCTTAATTTATTTTAACTTCAATCGTACAGGGAGATGTATTTGATTGTTGACCCCCCAAAAAAGAGTATTATGAGTCTCTAAAATGCAAGAAAACGCTTTGCGACCAGAGATCGATCTCAGAGCAAACTCATTTGAAGGAGCTTGCAACTATCCAGTCCCATTTATAAATTAAGGAGGTGTGAAATTCAATTTTTCGGTCTAGGTGAAAATTTAAGTAACACTGGTATAATGTAAAACGGTTTTCCAAATGTGTAAAAGTTTTTAAACCTAACAGAAGATATTTGGTTGATATTTCCCCTAGTTTTGTTTTTTTTTTTTCAAATTTTTTCAAATTTTAATAGGTACGGACATACTAAATTTTACAACGAAATTTTAAAATTAACCGATACCCATTTTACAGTTCCGGTAACAATAAATATAGTTAACTTGCTGAATCTTTCGTTCATATCAAAATATTGTTAGTTTTATTGGGAAAAATTGGAAAGTTGGTGGGTATGACATCGAACCTAGTGACGCCACTACTAGTACATGCCTATACTGTTTATTTCAATCAAAATCTTACTCTTAATACCACCAGAAAAACTTTAAACATTGATTTCAGTTATGTACCAGCAATACGGATATAAACACCTCTGAACTGTTATTGAGACGACTGTGGCGGACCCTATCATTATGCTATGGTGAAGCAAGCTCGGTCTCACTTAATAATTTTGTTTCCTGTATTTTAACCAATACCTTGATGGTGTTACCAAGAAAGAGGAAGAACTTCCGAAGAAGAGCAATTGTTTAAGATTTGTCATACAATGAGAGGATTAAAGAAGAAATGTGCATTTTATATCAATCGCTAATTGTTAAAATGTGTAGCCCTAATACTTAAGTACTTACTCTTGCTATGTAATTAATCCACAAAATCCTCAACGTCATATAAATGGATTGAGAACAAGGTAGTTATATTTATTACTTGAAATAGTGCATATTTATTGCTCTTGTGAGCGATGTTCAGCGTTCGTAAGAGTCATGTCGAAGCGAATAAAAGGACACGATTGGTCAGTATATCAACGATACACATTTCAGTTTGAAAAGGTACACAAATAATATTTAGAGCAATACAACTGTAAATAAATCACGTCACTGTTTATGAAAGGAAATAAATAAATAACGCACTTAGTTTCTCAAATGTGTAATAAATTTACTATTAATACATTTACTAAACACAATTGACTGACCATGAAAGAAAACTTGTACCCTAGCCCCGGGGTCGGCAACCTGCGGCTCGCGAGCCACGTGCTGCTCTTTGGATGTGAAGCTGCGGCTCTTTAGTTCCATACGCAAATATTATTTTTTTTATTTTATCGAAACATTTTTTTTTTCAAATAGCCCCTTGTACTCGCTTTCTCACTGATGTCAGACGGTCGGAAACTCTAGGCAGTCGTCGGATGTTTCTATATAGGTTTTAACTCTTTCTCTCCGTAATTATTTACCACATTCTGGTGGAATCAACGTTGGTATCGTCAGTTAGGAGAGAAATAGTTAATTCGCTTTCGACGCAAGACTAATTAGCATCTTAACCACTCGCTTTGGCTGTGACAAATAGTTTGTTGTTTCAAGTAAATGAGTTAAAAGCGATTATCTTCTCAAAGTTAGAATCAATGTACAAGTAAAGCTAATATAGCGAGCTTTTATGTACCACTAGAAATAGGGCAAAAATGCAAATTATTTATAGATGATGAGTAAGTTAAAGACTGAATCTGAAGAATTGATTCTTATATTCAAAAACAAACCATAAATTTTTAAAACAAAATCTAAGATATGCCACTATCTACTAAAACAGAACAATATAGAATAGCTCAATTGTCTTGAAATGTAACATATTTGCAGATGTAAGATACCCAACTTTCTTTTGTATTATCACTTGCTATAGATGAGACTTGCGACATAAAGACACTGCAAAACTTGTCCATTTTGTCAGGTTTATGTCTTCCCGAAGCTCTAAAAGAAGAACTCTAGGATTTCTACCGCTCTCGTGACAAACTAGCGAAGAAGATATGGCGCATGCCGTGCAAAAATACCTTGAAGACATTAAGATCGATTTAAATAACACTTGATGGAGTCAGATTATGAAAGGAAAAATAAAGGGGCAACAACGATTCCTAGGGGCAAAATGAAACGGAAAAATCTTACGTTTCACTGCAAAATACACCAAGAAGTGCTTTGTGCCCAGACATTTTCGGCCGAAATATTTGAGAACATACATTTTATAATCAAGATTGTTAATAGAATGTTGTCAAAAGCAATCTAATATCGTCAGTTTAAAGACTTCTTAAAGGAAATGGCGACTCAGTATCCCGACCTCCTTCTTCCCAATAAAGTGCGATGGCGTTCCAAAGGTTTTTCTTTGTGCTTGAATGAGATAAATACATTTCCAAATGATAAAGGCATTAATCACCATTCATTATTAGAGAACGACAAATTTTAATCATATGGTGGATATAACATCGAAATTAAATGAGCTGAATCTAAAGCTGCAAGGAAAGTAAAACCCAGACGATGTTTTGTTAGAATTGTTTTGTTTTGAAGAAACAGCCTAGTGACTGTTTGTGTCGACTCTGATTGTGTGTGAACGGATGCTGCGGGGTGGGTGAGGCGGGCTGTGGCTTGTGACCTTTGACCACTGGGGTGGTAATTTGCATACGGGTGTGGTGTCTTTAGACCAGAAGAATGTTTTCTTGGACATTCGGATGGTCTAGAGGCTAACTTCGCTTGGTGCGTTATCGCTAGGCGGTGTTGCCGTTGCCAGGGTCGCAGGTTCGGGCCCCGGTCGACGCAGTCCCTTATTTTCGTAGCATTTAATTCATTACTTTCTCTCTTTGTCCTCGGTGCTGCTATTTATTTGTGTTCTATGTATGTATCACATTTGTTTCAGCACCTAGCTTCAACTCTATGTTTATATTCACAGCTTAATTGCTCATATTTACTGAAGCTTCTACATGTATTGTATTTATGTTGTCCACTTGTCATTATGAGAGATACACAATTAGAAAGAGTCATTGTTTGTCCAATACATGCCTAGTGGCTGTTTGTGTCGACTCTGGTTGTGTGTGAACGGATGCTGCGGGGTTGGTGAGGCGGGCTGTGGCTTGTGACCTTTGACCACTGGGGTGGTAATTTGCATAGCAAGAGTTAGGTGGGCTTGTACAAGGGTAACAACTGATGGAACTTTGACTGAGAAAAAACAACCGTTTTAATAAAATAAAGAAAATATCCCAACCATACACTAGTAACTGGAAAGTTTATACAAGGCTACATTAAAATAACAGTATCTTTTAGCAGAAATAGATAATTATTACTATGCTAAGGCAGGGGCCGGCAACCTTTTGAGTCGAAAGAGCCAAAAATTACAATTTACACAATTTTAAAGTTTTAAAGAGCCGCACTTTTTTTCTTGCAACAATAAATAGTACTTGCACAATTATTTTTTTACTAATATATATCGTTATAAAATAATATTTTTTTTTATTTCAGAAACAACTAAACTGTTTCTGAAACACTAAGTTAAACTTATATAACAAAAATTAAACAAACAAACCTAACTTCAATGTTGGTTTCGCGTGGTTTTAGAAAGTTAGATACATTTGGCTCATAACTTGTTGTTTTTAGTTTCAAACACGACTCTAAACTTTCATTGCTAGTTAGCTTTTTACTTTGCTTTTAATTATATTCATGGAAAAAAAAAACGCTTTCTCGCACGAATATGTTGATCCGAAGATAGTCAGCAATCTAAATGCCCTCACTGTAGCAATCTGGAAGATTATTCCATGCGCCGAATAAACTCCTCGCGGCATTTCTTTGAAAACTGTCCACTTTTGTTACGCTACGTTCATGAATTTCTGGAGCTCTAACTTTTTAACTTGATTTTTTAACCTCTGTAAATTTTCCATCCCATAAAGCTAGCAATCCCGTATCGATTCCTAATGGATCAATGTGGATTTCTTAACATTGTGTTGAGAGGATATACTAGAATGGTAAAATGGTTTTATTGGTTTTGAACTGCTCAAATCTGTCCAAACAATTATCTTTGATTTTTTAAAACTGTGCTCAAGTAGTTCGTCTCAACAGTAGCTCTGATTTTATTGCGATACTGCTTTAGACATTGAAAATGAAGTTACTTAATTAACTCTCAATATCTTCTGCGAAAAGAATTCATTTTTCTTCAAAACAAACCAAGTCTTCTACCAAAACATAGGATGGGTTTCCCTTTCCTTGCAGTTTTAGTTTCAGCTCATTAAATTTCTTTTATATCAACCAAAATAAAATAATATGTTTGCAAATATTTGTCGTTTTCTAATACAGGGAGATTAATGCCTTAATCATTTAGGAATGTATTTATTTCATTGAAGCACAAAGCAAAACGTCTCAACACCTTACCTTTGGCAAGCTATCGCACTTTATTAGGAAGAAGGAGCTCAGTATACTGGGTCTCCATTTTGTTTAAGAATTCTTTAATTTGACGATGGTAGATTGCTTTGGACAAGATGCTATTAACAATCTTGATTGCCGAATTCATTACCTAAACTATTTTTGGTTCGAATCGTTTTGGGTACATAGTGCTTTTTGGGTGTGTTATTCAGTGAAACGTAAGGATTTCAAGGTTTATTTTGGTATGAAGAATCGTTGTTACCCTTTATTTTTTCCAATCATATTTCTGGTTCAATCATTTGCTATTGAAATTATTTTATTTAAATTGATCTTATTGTTTTCAATAAACACTATATCATTCCCTCCAGTTTGTCCCGAGGTAGCAATCCTTTAATTTATTCTTTTGCACCATAAGAAGACATAACTGACTAAAAGAGAAACTTGTGCCGTGTCTTTGATTTTTTTTTCAAGATTTTTTGGGTTGTTTTTGAAATCTCGAAACAGTTCTTCAGATGCACATAGGAAGCAGTCTTGACATACTCACCATCTATAAATGGTTTACCTGTTTGTGCAATTTCGAGTGGTACCACAAAGCTTTCCCGATTAGCATTACTTGTAGATTGCATATAAGATTGAGAAGATGATCGGTTCTAACTCATTTACTTGAAACAACAAAATTTACGTCACAGCCAAAGCACGCAGTCTTGCGTCGAAAGCGAATTGAAACCTACATAAAAATATTCGACGATGGCGTCCATTCGAGAGCTTCTGACGGACTGGTAACATAGACGAGGCGTGTATTGGGGAAGGGGTGTGGTGAAAGGCGAGTACAAGTGGCTGAGGGATAGAATATGTGCCTAACCCACTTTAAACTATTCAGCATTCAGAGCTACTTTAAATTAAAAAAAAATAATAATAATATTTGCGTAAAGAACTAAAGAGCCGCAGCTTCACACCCAAAGAGCCGCATGCGGCTCGCGAGCCGCAGGTTGCCGACCCCTGCGCTAAGGGAATGCCCCTAGGCGTAGTCAAATTATGCAGCTGCTAAGGTCCATAGTTGTTAAAGGGCTACAGGAACCACAGCTTAAAATCACAGATAAGGAATAGCGAAGCTTGTACTCAATGTTATTGATCGAAGTACACTAGGTCTTTAATAAATTGCAAAATTTTAGTTTTTTTCCGTTTATTAGATATACTAGTCGACCTGCGGCATAGCATACGCCGCTATTTTCCAGGGCAGGCCTTAGGCACTGCAACATATGCGACCACAGTGGGTCCCGCACTTTCTTGGACCCGTGCTAAATTTTAGGTGTATAAATTATTAAATTGAACCATTTTATAACATATAACAGATTTCCCGCGGCCTCTTGACGACCGGCGGCATAGCATACGCCGCTATTTTCCAGGGCAGGCCTTAGGCACTGCAAAATATGCGACCGCAATGGGTCCCGCACTTTCATTGGACCTATTCCTTTTTCCAGTCTATATTTATTTATGTCTATGGACCCGTGCTAATTTTTAAGTGTATAAATTATTAAATTAAACCATTTTATAGCATATAACAGATTTCCCGTGGCCTCTTGGACTTGATTTATCAGAAGCCCCTCGAAATCTCATAAAATGTTATTAAATATAGGCCTACGAAAAAGTCCTGGAAATCTCCGGAAATTATTAAATGTCGATCTAGATTAGTTTCAAGAGTCTTACGACACAATAGGCCTATAATCTCTTCCGGCTTCCACTTTTTTAACCTCCCTTCCATTCACTACACTAATTCATAAGAGTTTTATGAAACAAAAATTTGTGCATTACAATAGTGTGTACTTTATTTCTGTCTATAAATTTTGTTTGATCTCTAAGACTGAGGATCATGCAATTTATATTTTTTCATAATTTAGAAATCATAATTCAATAGTAGATATATATACATGTGTTTTCACGAAGTTACTTCCTTTTCCCAGTCTATTGATTTCTTTATGTCTATGCTATTTTGTGAATGAAATAGTGCGGTGCGGATTGGGTCCATTCACACCGTGGTGCGTGCGCCATGGGATCTTCCCTATTTACTTGTTGTTGTTGCATTGTGTTGCACGTTTGACCTATTTACTTTGAGAAATAATATATAGATTCTTATTTTATTCGGGGCCACCAAATTCACTTCGTCGATGGCATCCAATTAGCCAAGGCCGGTCCCGACTGGCAGTTCCGAAAAGTATGTGAAGATTTGGAAATAAAACATTCTGATGTATGGTAACACAGTTGTATTCACTGGCCAGTCATTAGATCAATATGGAATCTAAAGGAAGAAATTGTTAGGTTCCTTGATGGACATTGACTGTGACCCCTTCCTAAAAATTTCTAATGAAGAGTTGAAGACAGACTTCATGTTTATCATCGGAAGCAATGAAATTTGTTGTTTGCACATAACATGCATGTGCATCCTAAATCTTTTTACACACACACACACATATATTTATATCTATCTATATATATATATATATCTATATATATATATATATATAT
>JADKLZ010060890.1:0-12084 GCA_021533235.1 Biomphalaria straminea | reverse complement strand
CAACTTGTGATCAAATGAAATAGATGTAGTAGACTTTAGTAATAATACCTTTAAACAAAATCTAACTCACTACAATAACACAATATTTCAGTCTCACCTCCCTGGAGTCGTCTCCCCTAAGACTTAGTGACGGCAACACCACCATTTTTGCATCATTCACAAACAATCGATTTCCTCTTCCAACAGTAACCATAAACACAAATATACATTCCATAAAATACCAAATCTGATTTTTTTTATTGAACTCTTCAATGCATACATGCAGGAATACCTTCTGATCAGTGGCGTAGCAAGGTATCCTTGGGCCCGGGTTCAAGAATTCCTTGGTGGGCCCCCCCCCTACCCAAAGTAAGACGAATGTATAGTGTGACAAAACTATTATGAAATCTGAATGCATGTGTATATTAAACAAAAGTAATTTCAATACTTTCTGCTTTATATATATATATATCTTTCTGCTGATTTTTCAACATTTTCGGCGCAACGCTGACTGTGATTACAATTTTGTACTCGAAGATAAGCAGGACATTGTTAGCGAATAATTATATTTTTTTTCTAAGTACTGCAGCTTCCATACATTTTTTTAGAAACACAAACTGCATTGGTACATCAAAATATCCTAAACTTATTGTTGTTAGAGCATAATCCCTTGATGACCGCATTGTGGGCAAAAGTATTTGAGCGTATTATATACTCTGCTCTTCCTATTGGATTCAAGACGCGCCCATCTTGATATTGCTTATATATATATATATATAAAAAACAAAGTCATAGAAATCTGCAACGTCTTGAACACAGCTGACGGAATCATTTAAGACCAAGTTTAAGTCGTGGTTAGCGAAGTTAACATAATGCGCGAGCGACTTCTTTTGATGAAGCAATAACCGAAGACCATTTTAGGTCCTACCATCCACTTAGTCCTATATTTGAAGCACCATCATAGCTTTGGCCTCGCAGGTTATAGGGATAATTCATTAGTTGGGGCAGTGATGCTCAACCTCACTCGGACTGCAGGCCATTTCAATATCCGACACCCGAGTCACGATCCACGTAGAAAAAGTGAATTATACAATAAACCAATTTTTATTAGAAACCCGTGAATCTAGTATTTACATTCTTGAGAGGTTTATCATTAACTACTTTTAAATATCCGGCTGCATAATACAGAATCTAGAATTCTAGATGTTTGTCTATGAGACGACACCATTACGTAGCATCGGTTTCGCACGATTCGTCACTGAAAAAGTTTTGTCCGGTAAGAGGTGCTTGTAAAGATGAAGAAAACGTCTCAGAACCGAGTTAGGTGGAGATATGTGTCTGTGGACCTATGCTCCTCTGAGAGAGCACACGATTAAGTCAGTAAGTCAATTATTGTGATCACCCATAACACTTGTTTTCTGAGATTTCGAAAAGTGTATGCAAGAAACACGGAGTAGAAATCAATAGTCTGAATCACTTGAAATGTATCAAGCAAAGGTGTCTAGTTTGTAAGTCCATCAGTTTCAGTTGTAGTTCTGTCTGGCAATTGACACATTGGCCGCAGATGGATTTAGAAACGACGAATATTGTTCAATCTGAACACGATCATCAGACAAGGTTCATACAACATTTTACCACATAGATTTTATTGGTGAACAATTCAACGAGACCACAAAGGCTCGGTTCCATCTGACCTCTAAAAACTATAGCTGTCAACCATAGTTTTGGCACTATCAGTAGTCACTGCTATTAATTTCTACAAAGGAAAAACATTCTCTGTGATGGTTGAAATTTTCTTGTCAGTGCTTCGCTACTCGCGATCCACTCATGCTACAAATAGCTACAAATTTTTAGAGGTATCAGATATGTCGGTAGACTCGTCATAGGCAACAGAAAATAGACATACATCCGACTCATTTTCTTCTTTTTTAGGTAAATATTTTCACCAATCCTCCACTCTAGGTGTAATCTAACTATCGCGTCTCAAACCAAGAATGTTGCCTTATTTGTATGATTTCTTAAATCTCTTAAATGTTATGTTCTTTCAAAAGAGTCAATATTTCTTTATCAGACAAATATGTGGGCTATCGATACCAATCCATTTACTCTACGTAGGGAAATATATTTTTTAACCTTTTTCTTTTTTTGGACAATCGATTTTCTACACTTCGCTGACAGGATAGAACCACATCGCGGGCCAGATGTGGTCCTCTGGTTGTATTTTGGGCATCACTAAGTTGGAGCATTTCTTCTCCAATTCTGCAGACGTCTGGTTCTACAAAAAGAAAAACTAGCAATCTATCTATCTATATTATATTTCTCAAAGTAAATAGGTCAGACGGGCAACACAATGCAACAAGTAAATAGGGAAGATCCCATGGCGCACGCACCACGGTGTGCATGGACCCAATCCGCACCGCACTATTTCATTCACAAAATAGCATAGACATAAAGAAATCAATAGACCGGGAAAAGGAAGTAACTTCGTGAAAACACATGTATATATATATATCTACTATTGAATTACAAAAGATTTCAATAATTTCCGGAGATTTCCAGGACTTTTTCGTAGGTCTATATTTAATAACATTTCAGGAGATATCGCAGGGGCTCCTGGTAAATCAAGAGGCAGCGGGAAATCTGTTATATGTTATAAAATGGTTTAATTTAATAATTTATACATCTAAAATCTGTTCCTAGATCTAGATCTAGATCTAAAACTCGAATTCAACTCTAAGAAGATTTATAGAACTTCTCTTCGCAAGTATAGTTTTATGCTTTAGCACATGAACATACTAATTATAGTCCATTTAATCAAATTAACATTCAAATGTGTTTTTCTAAAGCATTATTACATGAGTGCAGCTATATTCTTAATATCGCGTAAATTAAGGTCAATTAGCCATTTTTTTTTATCTCCATTCATAGTATTTTTCATTCATGAATTCACGCATTTTTACTTATAACAAGCAAATGGGAAGATCCCATTGCGCAACATGGTGTGAATGGGAAATAATATATCCAAATCCGCACTATTTTCATTCACAAAATAGCATAGCATTTTTTTTTTTACTTTAAAAAGATTTTAATAATGTCCGGAAATTTCCAGGACTTTTTCGACCGGCGGCATAGCATTTAATAACATTTCAGGAGATTTCCAGGGGGCTCCTGGTCAATCAAGAGGCCGCGGGAAATCTGTTGTTTTATAAAATGGTTCAATTTAATAATTTATACACCTAAAAATTAGCACGGGTCCCAAGAAAGTGCGATACCCACTGTGGTCACATATGTTGCAGTGCCTAAGGCCTGCCTTGGAAAATAGCGGCGTATGATATGCCGCCGGTCGACTAGTCTATATATATTCCTCAAAAGACGAGTTCAAAAGTTCAAACAACAACATGGGAAGATCCCATGGCGCAGCACGCGGTGTGAATGGAAATTGGTTCATCCCAATCCGCACTATTTTGTGAATGAAAGTGGTGTTTATATAATTCTCTTTTTCTCAATTTGTGTCATAATATTAAAAGTATTTCCAAATTATTTTGTCGAAAGACTATTGAAACTAGAACAACAATACACAGATAGAGTCTACTCTCAGGTTTCACTTTAGAAAGTACTTTAATTAATATCACAAAATTACGCACATTCGTTCATTAGACATGATTACGAAAGGTAACTTATCTCTCTATTCCTAGATCTAGATCTAGATCTAAAACTCGAATTCAACTCTTCGCAGAGATAGTTTTATGCTTTAGCACATGAACATACTAATTATAGTCCGTTTAATCAAATAAACATTCAAATTTGTTTTTCTAAAGCATTGTTACATGAGTGCAACTCTATTGTTAATATCGCGTAAATTAAGATCAATTAGCCATTTTTTTTAGCTCCATTCATAGTATTTTTTATTTATGAATTCACTTATAACAAGTAGATGGGAAGATCCCATGGCGCAGCATGGTGTGAATGAAAATATTGTATCCAAATCCGCACTATTTTCATTCACAAAATAGCATAGACATAAATAAATATAGACTGGAAAAAGGAATTAACTTCATGTAACTTGATTTAATAATTTATACAACTAAAAAATTAGCACGGTTCCAATGAAAGTGCGGGACCCACTGCGGTCGCATATGTTGCAGTACCTAAGGCCTGCCCTGGAAAATAGCGGCGTATGCTATGCCGCCGGTCGACTAGTAATTCTATAATTGCTTTTTTTCTGAGGTATTCCGTCATTTAGATCACAAACAGTTTTTTTTTGTAAATCATGCTAAAGTGATCCACTTTTATATATAATGTCTTGAGTGCGGGTCGGACCTCAGTATTTAAACCAGAACCTCATTGCCCAACAGCTCTATTTTCTCGTTTTGAATCTGTGGCGCTTTGTTTTCCTGTCATATTTCAATTGTCATAGCAATTTTAAATAAAGTCTAGTAAGAGATTTCATAGTTTTTGTATAAATATAATGGTGTAGAATTTCTTTAAGAACTATAAACCAAATACTTAGCATTTGGTCAGAGTTCCATATTTATATTAATGCATTTATGTATATACCTTTGGATAGATCAGCTGTTTAGAGAGGGGGGAACTGCTGTGTGGGCGACATCGTTCCGACCACAGGTAATACACACGCATTCATCTCCGAAAGACACTATTCCATGATAATGTTTTTGTAAAAATATAATGATGTTAACTTTCACTAAGAACTACGAACAAACACTAAGCACGGGTCAGAGGAAGACACTATTCCATGATTTACTTGGACATGTCTCTATCTTCTTGTCTTGTTTATAAACCTGTTCCCCAGTTCTGTTTCGCCATTCGTTGTAACAGAACAAACATATTCAACTTTTTAGATACATATGTAACTTACTCTGGTGTTTTGTTTGCTTACTTAATATTAATTTTTTTTTTATAGATTTCATCTTTTTTAAAAGAAAATTATGTTCTAATTATTACTTGAAATATGTTTTTGTACATTATAAAAGGACAACAAAACAATGTTATGAAGATTTCCTAGGACACTATTTCCAAGTATCTACTTTATTGGCTCGGACACAAAAGTTTTAGAGTAACTGCTGATGAAATAGTTATTTACTAATTCATTGAACACAGTAGAAAATTTGTTTTTTCGTTAATATATCTACATAGAAACAAAGAATTATTATAAAACTTTATAAATACAGAAAAAAATAAAAAACAATTGAGCTTTGAGAATAATGAATAATGAACAGCTGTTTTGAAATTTTAATTCGTGAATTAATGTTTGTGGCTTTAGCCCTGTCGCGATTTATCTGGTATTGGTATTTGTGTATTTAAATCACATATAACACTGAACACCAGAATAATAGTTAAATACCATTAGCGTTTAACTTTATTGATATATAATCATCTACGAATATATATGTACATCACTAAAAACTGACGTAAAATTAAGATATACAAATGTCTTTAAATATAGATTTAAAATTGGAGTATTTTAAAATAGTAGAAACTTAGTATTTTCAAGACGCGGGGACTGCGACTGTCCGCTCTCAACAGAAAACCCACGCCAAACTGCCCCTTTGTTCCTAACGTGCACAGGTCATCCTGCCTCTTTCAAGTCCAGGTCACTGGTCACGTGACAATATAATAAAAGGAAAAAATATACAGGTACTTTTTTCCTTTTCAATAATAACAAAAAAAAGTTTAATTTAATTAAATAAAATTTATTAGAAACTTACATAATTAAATTTTGATTAAAAATAGAAATAACAATAAAAAATAAGACAATCTAAAATAACTAAGGCCAAGAAGGCGTTCAATGGGTCAGTTGGGTCTAACATTCCATAGCCAGGCACATACGTGTGAGCACACAGCGCCTTAGTCAGGCGCGTAGTGGACTGTTGCTGTTCTGCCACGCACTCACAAACTGGTTTGTACACACTGAGCACACAGCGGTTTGTAACAGTCACATACAGCTCTCTCACCTATTTTTCGGACTCTATGACTCGATTTATTGTTAAACAATGCAAATAAATCTTCAAAACAAAAAATAGTCATGTTAAAAAATCGTGCTAAATAACTATACACTACTCTAGCGATGGCTGAGGAGTAAAGGGCCTGGGTTCGAATCGTGGTAAAGACTGGGATTTTAAATTTCGAGATCTATGGGCGCCTTTGAGTCCACCCAGCTCTTATAGGTACCTGACAATAGCTGGGGAAAATTAAATAATTAATAAATTAATAAATAAATAATTAATACAAGTGCTGACCACATGACACCCTCACTAACCGTGAGCCACAAAAAGATAACCTTTACATCATCTGCCCTATAGATCACAAGGCCTGAAACGGGAACTACTTAACGGTTGACAATGTTGTCTAGTTTTGTATTGTTTTTCAACAGATGGTTGGTTTGGACCAAACAAAGAGTTCAAATGTCACTGTGAGTCAAATTGTAGTTCTGATGGTACGTGTCTGGGTAATGGAAAGTGTGACAGAGGCTGGTTTGGTCTGAAATGTCAATATCGTACGTATGGTTCTCTATCTTAATGACTTTTTTTTTATTTTTTAAACCTTAAAGTGTTGAGCTGTTTTACAATTATTGCATACAAAGTTGAATTACAATGGACTTCTTTCAACAATCGTAATCAAATGACATTTAGTCACGTGATAATATTGGTAAAACAAAAAAAAATGTCACTTGTTTGAAGCCTAACCTTTCACGCGCACAAAAAAAATATTCTTGAAAAATTTTAAAGAAAGAAACGAGTGAACGAGTCAAAATGAAACAAAGATATGACGATAAGGTTGCTTATTGTTTTATTACTTGTGAAATATCAAGCGTCATACATCTAATATATAAAAGGATAAGTAAGTCGTATGTATGTATGTATGTATGTATGTATGAGCCGAATGGAAATCAAAACTGCTTGACCAATGTTGATAAAACTTAGCAGAAATGTTCCTAGGGTACTAACGTAGGCCGTAGTGTATGTATTGTAGCCCTAAAACAAACGTAAGACCCTTAAAAAAAATAAAGTTGACCAAGTCTATTACAACTATACTATTTTATGGATCTAGGCTTTGTTTAAAATGTTGACATGAGAAAAAGATCGAAAGGATTTAGATCTAGATCTAATTTTAAGAAATACACTTTGCACTTATAGGTTTTTACTTTGACGCATGAAAATACAAAATATAGTCTAATGATTTTATTATTTAACAAAATTAAGCTTCAAATTTGTGTTTCAAAAGGCTTTTTACATAAGTTCGTTCTTTATATCAGCAAGCGTAGATATCCTTACGCACATTCGTTCATTAGACATTCACGAAATGTTACACATCGCTCTATTTAGCGAACAGCAAACGTGAAATGAGGTCACGTCCCTAGGTCTAAAATTGTAAGATGATAGAACTTCTCTTCGCAACGATAGTTTTATACTTTAGCACATGAACACACTTATTATAGTCCATTCATTTCATATTTTAATCAAATTAACATTGAAATTTGTTTTTCGAAAGCATTTTTCATGCGTTCGTTCGCGAAGCCGTGTTTAGATATATTCTAATAGTTTCATTCATAGCGTACATCTAATTAAAAAGGTCACGCAATGAACACATCGTGAAATGAGGTCACGTCCCTAGGTCTAAAACAATTTTTTTTTACTTTCACACATGAACATACATATTAGTGTCTATTCATTTCATTAGTTAATAAAAATTAACCTTCAAATTTAAGTTTACAAAACTTTTTTTATGTAAAATCGTTCGCTCTAAATGTAGATCTAAATGGCTTTGAGCGCCTTGACATACTTTTCCGTAACTGCGGCACTATTAGGCCTACATGTGTGGCGCGCAGTGGTACAAATGAAATGAACGTCAAAGGTCATAATTATAATATCGCGCATTATAAAAGCATATTATTAAACTAATAAACTACTTACATAATACAATTTACTTTTCATTGTATTTTTCAAAGCATTTAAGCCTACAACTACTGATTCGGTTTACTTTTAAGTCTTTATTTTCAATTTACTTTTTTATTTTCAGATTTACTTATGCGCATTTAGACCTGATAACGTATGAAATACGGCTAATGTGTCTACATCAAATGATGCTTATTTATCTAGGTCGAGTTCACAGTGTTAATAGTCTTTTATTATAATAGGCTCAAAGTTTTAATTTATTGACTAGATTGCTGTGGCATTCAAATTGTTTAGATTCTAGAGCTATACTGAATTAAACTAACAATGTTACATAAACAATTACATTCACGCGTTGGATTTGCTTTTAAAATATAGATCTATTGTATTGTTTTTTTTGTCGCCTACACGGCTAACACGCCCACAGTATTCACCAAGGCAACGCGTATTGAGGTCACGACCTTTCGCCTCTAAATAAAATAAAAACATTGTTGGCTTTTGACTAATAAATGCGTTATTTTTGGATTTAACTCATTGAGAGTTCAATATTTTTACTCTCTTAAATATACGATTAAATATACTTTTACTGAAGAAAGTCTAGATCTACTTATTAACTTGCATATTATACATAATAATAATTAAAAAATGCATTCTTTAATTTAGCTGTCTACATCAGGACATGTGTTATATTTATACAGATAAACTGGTACAAAAATAAAGTCTTTTCATTTCCAATATTATTCAAGTATATGTAGGTCTACAAGCAAATGTTTTTATTTGCAAAAAAGAATTTAAATTTATGTCGATTAGCTAATTTTATAGCTACATTATACTATTTTTACATTTACGCATTCCGCATTCGTTTTACTTATAACATTATCATTTCATTTGTTTACAAAACACTCTTAGTGACTACATGACAGTGATACGCAAATTAAGACCCGCGGGCCGCGGGTAACATATGGCTAGTTTAAAATAAAACTCATAAACACTTAAGGGAGACAATGTATGGTTAAACTCAATTAACTGTCTAAATTGAAGATATATGCAATGTTATGAGTGTTTTTAATAGTGTTGTTGCTAGGGTCTACAAGGGTATTGAGCACGCAAATGAAGAGGGCGCCATAGTGGTAAAAAAAACTTGATTTCAAAAGTAGATAATCTATTTTCTTACCTTCTGAAACATTTCATTAGTCGATGTCTTGCTTATATGATTCTGGTTTCATGTCACCTTGCAGAAGATCTTACACTACTGGACAACACAACAGTATCTCCTAATCTAAATATACTAACAGACCGAGATGACAGCTCTTGTACGAATATATCCGGTCAAACTTTTGTTATTACTTTTAATATAACATATGTCTTTACATGGATGAGAGTGGCTCTTAAAAATATGGGTAAGTTTAATTATCACTAAAGAATGCACCAGGTCTAGTAGTGCATTTAAAATGTGTTTTACTTTAAATATTTGATATTACGCCATTAACCCATGATGTTAAATTTCAAAATGCAGGGCCCCTAAAGTGTTCAATCCCAGGGCCCCTAAGGATGTCAATCCCATGGCCGCTAAAAAGGTCAATCCCAGGGCCCCTAAAGAGATCAATCCCAGGGCCCCTAAGAATGTCCATCCCAGGGCCCCTAAAAAGGTCAAGCCCAGGGCCACCTAAAGAGATCAAGCCCAGGCCCCCTAAAGAGGTAAAAACCAGGGCCCCTAAAGAGGTCAAGCTCAGGTCCTCTAAAGAGGCCAAGCCCAGGGCCCCCAAATTCTTTGCTATGCCAAGAGGAGATATAAAGAGGAAAATTTGAAAAAAAAAAAATTTGAAATGGCTAAAAAGAAATAAACATGACAACATATGATCTGTTGTTTTTCAGCTTTCTTATCAGGATTTACCGTACAGTTTAGCAAAACTGCATCAATGACTCCAAAAATAGAATGTACAAACCAGAAATATTTCATTGTTGATAACTCTACACTGGACATAGAATGTGATCTGACAGACGCTATAAGAATTGTAATCATCACTGGGTCAGGACAAACATCGCTTTGTTCGCTCTACATAAACGGAGGTAATGCCACCATCCCTATTTCTTTTCATTATTTTACCATGGAACAGATGGAACTATACTAAGTTCCATGGTTTTACTTAATGTTATGAAGGGGGGGGGTTAAACGTGATTACGAAGAAAGGGGACAGCAAGTCTCGTGGAAAGGTGCAAGATAAATTGGCTCTGCCGTAATCTCTGTTAAGAACGAGAGACGACCCAAAGAAGAGAAAAAGGAAGTGTTTTATAGTGAGTGAGATTTATTTAAAGAGGTATGGGGAAATGTGAACATTTAATTTGGCTTTAATGGCGGCTACAACTGAAAATGTGTTGAAAGGTACCCTCGTAATATAACAGTAGGCTTACACTTCTCTCTACTTTGTACATATTTGTTTATTAAAAGTCGTGATTTTGTTGTTTGAAGAAGTTTGACCACTTTAATAGACATAGTACAGTCAAACTCCCCTTTCAGACCTTTGCAATCTATAGGGCAGGATGATGTTAAGGTCATCTGTTTCTTTGGCCAACTGTTACAGGCAGGGTATCATGTGACCAGCACAATGACCAAGAGCCTTTACTTTCCCAAATTAAATCAGGTACCCATTAGAGTTAGGTGGACTCGTGGGCCCCATAATAATTCCAAAATTTAAAACCCCAATCTTATTTAATATTGGAACTCAGGACAGCAGGCTAGGAAGCCAAACGCTTGACCACTCAGCCACCGCGCCCCTTTTTATTTTGAACTTCATTCCTGAATTTTACATTGAACTACTTACAATATGTGTGTGTCTTGATGGAGCTTATTATAAATGTGTAGCATTTCGAGCACTAGCGGATCCAGAACTTTGGAGTGGGGGGGGCGATTTTTTTCCAAACCCTAACCCTAACGCCCAGTAAACTCTAACCCTATGCATAAACGTGCGTACAGCATATATATATATATCTTATACTCTTAAGCGAGCAATTCTTGTATATATATATATATATATATTTCTTCTATTTCGAAAACGGCTCTAACGATTTTCTTTAAAATTTCAACGTATCTAAATGTTAGTGAGAAAAAAATTCTCAACTCATTGGCCACATCGGGAAAACTCGAGTTTGACCGTTATATCGGTTTGAAAAATGTCTCATTATCGAACAATTTATTTTGGTTTGAAGGTTTTATGAATGACATGGAGAATTTATGAATGAAAGTTTTCCAATTTATGAATGAAAGTGACGTCAAAGGAAAAAAACTTGACACCCCCTACGTCACTAGGCTCACAGCAAGAAATGAAAAAAAAAAAAGTACACCTCCTACGTCACTGGCTTACAGCCTTTCACTAAAGCATTTCTTTGCAACAAGTTTTATCGCGTTTGAATGAATGAATAGACAACTTTTGCGCACCGTAGTCGAAGGTTTAAAACAGTGAACATCAATCAAGCACGTGGTTATCTGAAGACGCTCAAGTGCTTCCAAGTGTTTCTACAAATTAATCGCTTGATCCCTTTATTATAAGGCACGTTAAAATAAGAATTTGATTAATTGTATATTTTTAATTAGCTATAATGTAGGCCGAAAAGAAAGATATGGACGCCGAATCTGGAATCTGGATGTCTGCCTGGTCGAGCGGTTTGCACGCTGGACTGTCGTTTGGATTTATCGATGGTCCCGGGTTCAAACCCTGCCCGCTCCCATCCCCCGTCGTCCTGCGGGAGGTTTGGACTAGGAAGTAACTATCTTCAACTCTGAAGGAACATCCGAAACATGTAGGCCTAAAAGAAAAAACAAACAATCTACGTCTAGATCTAGGTCTTGATTCTAGACTTACAACTAGATTCTCAGTTCTCCGTCGAAAAAACCGCCATGTTGCTCGCCGTTTTTCTTCCTTAATAGCAGGAGGTTTGCGGCGTTGAAGAGATCTAATAATAATCTAATAGGTTTTCTGTTGTAATTTCTAGAAGAAAACAAATAGATCTAGACGTCTACGTCTGAGCTATAGGATTTCAGCCAGATTTCAATCGCTTTTTTCCTAGACTAGATCTAGATGTAACAGCATTGCGAATTCCACTCTAAATTTATAGAAGACAAATATTATTATAATTTTGTTCGATCTAAATCTTTGTTTTTTTTTAGAAGGTCTTTTATATAGATTCAGTTAGACAA